>UXSR01005208.1:10111-52709 GCA_900604375.1 Mesocestoides corti
TGAATTATATGATGACATAACCATGAATACTGCAACGGAATTTCAGTCATTTACAATTTTTTTCAAAAATTGGGTCTAACTGATGGATTATCAACCCCATGTTGTAGAATTTTCATCAGGCAATCTTTTAAAAATAGCCTTTTGACTTTAGTTATTTGTATTCAGTCTAATGACGTGTTTAGCGTTTATTAAGTATCATACGCAATTTAATTTTCTGCCAAAAGTCTTACCAGTAAATTTTGACGCATATTATGACAAGGCTGTACCACAACAACTTCACAACGACTAATTTAAGTGGTATTTTTTAAATTAACTTTTTGCGATAAAAGTAAACTGCATTGTACTTTTGAAAGTGCCTAATTTGATTTTACAACCTATCACGCAAAAGACAACTTAGGTGTAGCAGATGAAAGGGCACAAATCTGGCAGGGACTTTTGTCAAGTCATTTGCTTTCATTTTTCTCTGGTGGTTCATGAAGTATAAATTATTTTCTTTTTGGGATTTCAGGTTGTTCAATTAAATCCCTTAATTTAGACCAAAAATAACAACACGTACATTGCCTTATTGATAGTCAGATATAACAAAGTGGACAATTTAAAATAAGTGTAGTGCGTTATCTAGCTTATTACGACCTGCAAAATGGGCTATCCCATTGATTATAGTCAAATGGATTATCAAGAAACTCCATTTTACACTTTTTTAGTTGCATTCGTTCACTTCACTTCCCTTCAGCAATTTTCATGGTTTGTAGGCTGGTAAATGTCATTCGTATGACTAAAAAATATGAAATGAATCAAATACTGCTGTCATTCATAAACGACTTTTTAAATAACCTTTTATCTACAACTGATGAAGAAAATATGAAAAAACATTCCTTTCAGCAAATTTGCATCAACCTAAGGGGAAAAAATTGTTGGGTCATTTAGCAATACTTTGCCCTTTAGTGAATAGCCCACCTTGCAAATTTAGGAAAATGATTAATAACCTGACACTTGTTTTGTTATGATGCAACAACTATCAAACATTCTGGAATAGTGTTCTAGTTCTTGTGCCAATGCGTTTTACGAAGTTTGCTTCGCATGATTGTAAACGGGAAATGCAAAGCACTTTAAAAATTACGTATGTTTAGCAATTTTACTTGCAAAAATTTCACAAATTCTATTTTAATGGTATTTGCGTCAATAATTGTTGTGGTTGTATGTTCTCCTTGACAGTTTGTCAAGCAGATGACTCCTACTATTGTCTTTCAAGCCTTCCTTGTAGGAAATTTGCCAGGTATAAGTCTTGTTAAAAATTTGGACCAGCAAAGAAAAACAATACAATAGGATATTGTTTTAGGGCATGCCAAAAACCCCTGAAGTAACCGGATTTATTCATGTCAACAAAAATTTTTTGCTTAGTTAGGAAGTAAGTTTAACAGAGACCATTCAATGACAAGTGTTGTGAAGCCAGAGACCTCCATGAGAGGATTTTGGAAATTAATCGCTTGATTTCCACAACTGCCCCACTTACGTGTGATGCTCATAATAATATTCCTTATTAATTATTTGGAAAAAGTTCTACAGTTCATTTCTATTTTTCGCCTAGCTAATAAACTTGTTTACTGGCTTTTACTCTTTCGAGTAGTAACCCCACAACACATTTGTAAGTATTCTGACCGACCTACATAAAGAATAAGTAAATAGTGGTTTGGACCGTTGCCATTTTACTATCCTTTGTGTTCACATATACTTTGTTTGTCAATGGATAAAAGAAGTTCACAGTTGCCTCTCTCATCGCTACAGATTCTTACCAGGTATCGTTTGCTTATTTGGATTATCCTAGATTTTATTGGAGGCACCTTTTAGAGTACCTGCTTGAAGATCATCCAATTTGTGCATCAACTCCCGCAGCCGCTGTTCGGCTAGCGATCGACCGCTAAATAGTCAAGAGAGAATAGGGAAATCCACTAGATTCCTGAGCGAATGTTACTGGTGACGTATTCAAAAACAGAAATAAATAGTACGTACATCATCTTACAAAAGTACACATAATCGGTGTCATGTAGCTAATTTCAGAAAACTATTCTTGACTGTTTTTACGCATACTATTGTGCTGGTTACTATTTCTACTCCGTTAAGCTGATCCTACTTTGTTATACAATCCCTTACTGTATCTTCAGATAAACTTTCCAGAGTATTTTAATTTTGCAAGTTAAATTCGCCACAAACTAATTCTGTTGCTTGACATGTCAGTGAAATCAAATAACGGATTCCGTAACAAACAATTTTAACTTTGGAAACAATGAATGCGGACATTAATTGATATTATTAACACGTGATCTTGCGAATCCCTTTTGAACGGACTAGAAGGCGGCTGCCATTGTTTGCAAGGTAAATGCCTGGCACTTCACAGTACCGTTTCCTTAGTCTCAATCAAACTACGACAAAAGCAATCAATAGATTATGTTTTTAATGATGACTGATAACGTAATGTGTGGCAGAAACCGCTAAATGGAAAAACTCTGCGCAACGTGAACAATAGAATACCTGGACGACGGTATGAATTAACCACAACATGATCGTTCGTGCTATTTCCTATTGAAACACTGTAGATTTATTTAGTGTAGGTACAACTTCAAACATTTTGAACATAAGGGAAATCGTGTATCAGCACTGGAAAACAAAATAGGTCAGATTGTTCCCATGTGTAATCTTGTTAAATGCTTTACAATGTCAAATATTTACAGCAAATAGAATGCGACTCCAGACCACGAATTTTGTAGAATGCCTAAAAAATTTGACGCCTTCCATGTGTGCACTTTCGAGTTTCATTACTGCCACCGCAGTCATATTTATGCTTAAGAAAATGGTACTCTAGCACTACCGACCTTTGAACCTATACGTTCATTTTACATCCGAATACAGCTGCCTCTATAGGTAGGTATTTTCTGCCAAATGGTCCATTTAGTTACCTGAAATTATCACATAATGTGTACATTCATGATGTTGATACATCAGGCTACAAATATTTTTGTTTTTAAACAATGCCTAACAATGGTCAGACCCTCAGTATGTGTCCCTTCATGATTTCAACCGACATAAAGCTAAAATAATAATAAAGTGAATAATGTAAAATAAACCATTTCACAAAAAGGCCGTAACGTTAGAAAAAAGAGCCCAAGTTTACAAAATTAGGGTCAGTTAAATCAACTTCTTGAATTTCCTTTTTTAATGCACTCAACATGGTTTTTACTACCAATATATTATTCTTGAAGTTCAGTAGTTGCAGAGGAGGTTATAATTAGCTTTCAACTCATGTGTCAGTGGTCAGATTATATTTAGGTACTCTATACAAAGGCACAGACACAAACCGATCTTATACTAATAAGCATTTCGGCAGACCTGCTAATTTTTGAGCGTTGCATATAGTTAAGGGTTTCAAAATGGGTAAACAAGCTTTTTTGCACTTCAATAAATAAATTTGTACTCAAGAGAGATGGGCAAATGAATGCAAAACTGGATGAGGATTTAATTGTCATTTAACATTGTGGCACAAAGCGTAGCGGCAGAATGTGTGACCTATAAATATGGTCAATAAACTTTCTTTCTGTCAATCCTATTGGCATAAAATATCTATTTAGCTAATTTAAACTGTTTTAAATATCAAAGAAAGCAAATGTGATGGTAAGGTTGCTTCTTGCTTGATTTTTTTATATTACTTTCGTTCATTTCGTGCCTGACTTGGAACGAGAATTTCTTTGAAGTTAGCGAATGAGAGCATAGACCTGTCCATCAAATGCACAAAACGAAAAATTAGGGCGGAGATTTTTTTAATAATAGAAAACATGCACCGCTCAGTCAATTCGCGAATCGCTTTTTCTTAAATTCTGGGCAAGAATTTACCTAGACTATCGTGTTTTCAAATTGAATGCCAATTTTGTGACCTAAATTACAAAGGGGAAATTGGCGAAGATGTGTAATCATATCAGCTGAACATGGAAGCGTAGGCAGAGGTTGAAAATTATTTCTCTTAACGTCAGTCATTTGAGATAAATGCACAATCTAAAGTAAGACACCAGACATTTTCGAATGGAAAACCAAAAATTCAACAACTTAGAGTACATTTTCGACTAAACTTAATATTCCGTAATTTAAATTTTACGGATTTTAACACTCATATGTGAAAAGCTTCATCACCTAATTAAGTCCATAAATTTTGTCTAAATCCTTTGTTTTTTTTTGTTATTTTAGAGGTTGAAACCCTTTCTCTTTTTCATTTTTCTAAAGCTAAGTACCACACCTTTATTGTGATTTGCGATTACAAGAACTTGATGTTTATAAAATGTACTGTAACCATAATCTTTGAAAGCTATTGAGTTCTTCGGAACTTCTTGAGGCCTTGAACCACATCGGGTCGTCCCGCGGCAGTGGCCAAATTACCCCTCACGAATATCCGAGAAGAGTAAGGCTGACGGAGACACAACTGCTTAAAGTGCGTCTCAACCGTGTAGTGTTTGCGTGTCTTGTCGCTGTACCCACAAAGACGTGCATGACTAACGGAGGCTGTTTCCCGATAGATTTAAAATGTTCAAATGACCGCTGAGGCGCTAGAGTCACGAGGGTGCACAGTCAGACGCAGCCGCATGAGTGACGGGGACGGAGTGTCTGAGTGTGCGGCGACAGAGTTGATTGATGTGAATCACCACGGTTAACCACAAAGTCAAAAGTATTTCGGTCAGATGCTCAGCGTTTCTTATTTTGTAGTCAATGCACCAGCGAGTCAGGGTAATTTTTAGAGAGTAACGTATCTCCTTGATTACTGTGAAAGTGGAAATTGAGGGTTATAAAAGCGGGGTCTCTGATAAAGTAAGCGAAATAATGTTGCTGACACAGGACTTTCTTCAAAAACTAAAAGGTTACACACTGTAGACGAGGATTTAGCTCACACTTGGTGATCCGCTAGTTTTATCTTCAGACTTTCAGATCTTTCCTGGGTGAAATATTTCATTGTCTTGTTTAAAGCATGCCATCAGAGGTCAGAAATGCTTTCGGTCTCCTGGTATCGTGGCTAACAAGTCCATATACACAAATAAGATAAATTATTTAGCCCAATATCATATAAGCGTGGCTAGAAGATACCGCAAGGGAATACAGATAATCAAATATTCATTTTAAAGTACCGTTTTCTAGAATGAATAAATAAATAAATTTCTCACCTTCTACAGCGCCCCAATATAAGTATACTTTGGAAGGTTAATACAAAGTTGGACATTAAGGTGGGCTGCGCATGACTGGTAAAACTACAGCGTTTCAAGCCCACAGCATTTAAATCTTAGTTGCACAACAATGCAAATCCAGTAATCTCCGCTACTAAATCAGTTTACCCAGCCTTATTCGTTGGAACCATAAAAATCGGTGTTAAATCTTTCGAAGTTTAGGCAATGAAAGTGTCCTGACATTACACTTTTTTCAGTTTTATCTGCATAAACTGTGCATCAGTGTCGTTAGAACATATTCACTGATCTGCGTAACCCTCTGGTCACCGGATGCTTGCTAAACTCCGCCTTTTGCCCGCTCATAGCAGCCCAATTATTTCGTCTTTTATTTTATGCTAAGTCCGTTGGTTTTCGTACAATAAGACTTTTATTGTGACAATATTCAAACTGACAAACAGACCGGCAACTGAAAATTTGGGTCAAATTAACATACAAAACAAAGGAGACCAATATCGCTTTTCCTATTCTGAAGTAAACCTTAACAATAAATTGCAAATTCGTGCGAACGTATTGGACAGATGTGCATCTGACTTTATAATCAATGAGGAGAGACGGAAGTGATCCTCTCGTTAGACAGCGATCTCAGCCGAAATCGCATCTGTTTGATGGCAATTTTTCTCCAAAACTGGCCGGTTTACTACCAAGGTAAGAAGTATGTGGTCGATTAATTACAATTATGAATGGAAAAGCAAAAGGCACAGGTAAACTGGTAGACATGAGCATGCAGACATTCCTACTCACCAATTTTTGTAACCGTGTCGATTCGCGTCCTTCAACCCTGTCGTCGCTTGCTCCAAAATACCGCCCCCTTTTCACAGCGCGCCAGACAGACCGTCTGCGCACACACACTCCCCTCCATCCGTTCCACACGTCTTGCCATTTGGTTATCTGTACTTTTACTAGTTCACCCAAAGCGTGTGCGTCAACAACTTCATTCGTCACGCACAGCTTTGAGTGCGGACAGGGACACGGGAACACAGCCTCGTTGAACCGTTAAGTGGACGGTTGTCTTCGCCGCCTCCGATTTTCTTAATACTCCCGTAAACGAAGCCTCGACGGGGCAGCTTAGTTCAAGGTTGCATTTCGAGGAATTCAATGTGCTATTGTGGAAATTCTTATTTTTGCTTAACCGTTTTGTTGTTTCTTGAAAGAGTTATCACATAAAAAGATATTAAGTAAATCGGGTTTTCTAGATGCGAAATCAGTTCAAATTTTCAGATTTATTTCACCCTAATACGCACGCATTAACATTTCAGAATTAAACTTGGTTTAGTCAATAAACTTGGGTAAGAACTGCCCAACCCATGGTTTAATTTTAGGACTACTCGAAGTTACCACTACTCTTTCGAATTTGGCCTTGTACCCGGCGTAGGTACGTCCGAGATAACCCATTATTCAGGGCATATTGTAGAAACACAATGACGATCTCGAACATTCTAACGCAATTCGTCGAACCTATCTGTAGGAAATAAAAAACCCATCCTTCAGTCAATGCAAATCTTTTAGTTGTGTCAGTATAAATGCCTGCTGGCGGTTACAAATCTGCAGTCCCGGGATCTGTCGTGAATCCTGTTTATTCAACACCCTAATCCGGTCGCTCCACCTCCTACACAGGGTTCCCCTTGTCGCCAGCCGCTCGATTCCTCAACTTCCTCTTCATAAGCCCGAATATTTATCTTGGAGTGTCCCCACACCTGGGTCTCGATGTTAGCGCATGTGTGACTCACGCACCCGAGCTATAAATGCACACGCGCAAACACCACGCACGACACAACGACACCAACGTGGTTGACCTCCGAAGTCAACGCTTGTGTCCGTCCTCTCCGGCCTTACCCTTCATCGCGGGTATCAGGCAGGCGTAACCGGGCCAGAGGTAATTCCGTGGCCTCGGCATGGTTCAAGACCACATGCTGGGACCCACAACAGATCCTACCCTATGACTGTCCGAATTAATCACAATGCACATTTTGCATAAAGAGGAAACTTTAAAATGTAACCTAAATGTATCCTCAATTTAAGTATCTCAAGGTAAGATAAGCAAGTTCGCGGTACAACTAGGAAAAAATAAATCACTTTGGGCCTGAGAAGTTAGCCATCAAGCTGACCTCTACAAGAGGGTCCCCGGGTATTCAATTCCACTGTCTTTTTTTAGACCAATGTTCTAACAAAAATAAATTTCCCTCACCAATAATGCAAAACCTAATTAATTCTTGCAACTATCGCTAGTTCCTGCATACAACTTTGACATATTTCAGAGTTTTTTAGCGGCTGTGAGACGTAAAAGTTAACGCTAGGTGAGGGAAAGTTCGAGGATAATCAGTTCGCCTCATCTCCATTCTATGCAACAGAATTCTTAAAATTAGTTTCATGCAATCGCATGGCATCATTACCGATACTGCTGGGATCACGGATAGCGTGGTCTCACAGGTAACGAATAAGGGAACAAGAATTCCCTGCTTTATTGAATAACACCTTAGATTGTAATGAGACAAACATATCCTTAAATTAGCATCAAACACGTTTTTTTTATCGTTGCAATGGTAGGCTTCATTACAGCACAACTGATCTTCGACACCTAAGAAATCGTGAGCAAACTTCTTTGCATCAAACAGCCTGCCCGGACAGGCTGACACTCAATGGGACAGCTGAGGACCCACTATTAACTGGAACTGTGCATAAACACCACAATGCGACAGAAAAACTCCCGACTCCCAAACACGCATGCAATCTCCTGAACTATTAATTTGGCTTTAAACCTATTGCTATTTTACTTTCTTAGAACATTACTGCCATGAAATAAGATAAAAAAGACGGTCGACAACCTTAAGACATTATAATGACCGGAAACGCTCAGCCATGTTATCAATACACTCCCAGACACCCGTGTATGGATCTTTGCATGACCAAATCGTTATTGCGATTATTATTCTATGGATTTTTGCCATTTTACATCTTGATTTTCCCCCCTTTTGATTCAAGCCAGTGGTTTGCCGAGCGTGAAGTAATCACCAATTTGTGTTATCGTACCGATGACTCACGATGATTATTACCCATACTGGTGGATTTGTGTGGAGGCCTGGACACAATCGTGGTTTGCTCACCCAGCTGGCAGTAGCCGTCTGCCCAGGAGACGGCAATTATTTACCAGCTTGTATAAACAACTGTGGCGGACTAGCGTGACGGTGACTCACGGTGATTTGGGTTCGTACTCTTCTAACGCTTAGTGTGTTTTCGTCCGCACACACTATTCGAAACTTGCCTAGCTGAAAATGCAGGAAGGAGGTAGTTTCACCGCTCTGAGTGAACATAACACCTTTTTTGCCCTTCTAACTCCTTAAGGCGGTTGGTGAAGAGCCAAGAAATTTGAAAACACGCCCTATCCAGACGTGCTGCCTTGTAACTAATTTTTTAACTTCGATGTCGCTGAGGCGGCGCACAGAAAAAAAGAACTTGAAATCACAGACGTCTTATTAATTTCACAAGCAGGTAGGTTTCTTCACTAAATGTTTATGAAACACCTCCCTTGATTGAGCCGCTTTAAGAAAACCCGATATTCCACGGAGACACACAATTGTTAGTTTTCCATAAAGAAGCCATAAATGTAAAAACACGTAATGTTTAATTTGCATTGTTACCTTTTGCCCACTCTGATAAATAGTGCGTGATTTGTTTTAAATAGTATATTTTAACGTTGACACAAGAGAGGTAGTATAAATCTAGAATAAACGTACTGCATCCAAGCCTAGAAATGTTGCAAGGAACAAAATGAGGCACTAGGCCCACACATCAAACAGGATTCAAAAAAACCATACTACTACTCTCAGGCAGCTTCAACAAAGGAAGCAGAGTCCAAAGGACTTTATTTACATGTACCAAGTAGTTGGCGGTATGTTTTAAACTCATTACGCCAGCACCACTAAATAGCATGCATCGTCATTTGTTAAATGTTTGGACAGATGCCCTGGATTTTAATAAGTCAACTTAAACTGAGGCTTACAACAATGGCGGTTGAATAGACTTAATTGTGGCTGGCAGATTAGGATGAGGGGATATGCGCTGACGTCGTTATCAAACACGCGTGGTTCCTTTTGACTGCAACGCAGTGATAGGAGCGCCTTGACAAAGTCGCATACAAAAAGACCGATAGCTTAGAATTTAATCCCAGGCAAAACAAGTTCAATCACTTAGCTGGTTGAACTCAAAAGGAGGCAGGCCCTGGTGGCCATAAAAAACCATACAGAAGGGGCTTTGGACATAAGTGGGAGTCAGCCGGGTCGATCAGAGAGGTGGGGTCAAAGTTGCCGTACATTTGAATGGAATATTTCGGGTAAAAAATCCCTCAGTTTTATAATGGGAACTAAAAGCTATTCCTTGCGCAAATAATTAACTTTGATTATGTGCAATTTTTCATTTTGCTAGATGAACTTTTCATGACTCTGTGTGATTACAACATCACTTCTCACTCAGTATAAAACTACACCAAGTACGAAATAGAGTAATTATTGGGTTGTAAAAGTTGAAAATCTCAAATGGTTTTGTAAACTTCGAGCAAATAAAGTCCATGCCACATCACTTCCCAAACAAACTTAAATGACTTTTTTAATAGCAAAAATGTGTGAAGCCCCTCGTTGTCTCAATTGACTGCAGCTCCTTTAAGACCAGATATTTTAGCCATTTACCCTATGTCTTCGATGCGACTTTTGTTTGCTTTTGCCAGTAAAAATTAAGGACAATAGTTTAAATTTCTAAAGAAAACTCTTTTAACAAACCACAATTAAAGTACCGTGAGAACACCAACATTCCTGGATCAAATTCCAGATTTGCCATATTTGATATCATTGAGAAAAATTAATCGTCACTATGGGTTGCTCGTTTGCAATTATCGCGTTTGATTAACATAACATAGGTAATGATTTTTTTCCGTCATTCCTACTCCAAATCTCGTGAGTGATTCATTTATCTATCCTGCAATTCCTTAAAAACTTCACATTGAGTATGTCATCACTAATATCCCTAGGCTGGCCATTAAGTTGACAAGTGGATTTCTGAAAACGACCGCAGCACCACCGACAAATCTTAGATTAATTTATTCTATAATCTTTATTAGAGCTTCGAAATCCCTATGACTCTGTGGTTGCAACATATAATTTACGTCAAAACGTATCTAGTGTGTGATCCAAGTGTACTCCAAGCCAACTGATGCAACTAAAATTAAGCAAAACTTGGAAGGAAGAAAGCATGAAATCAAGATGAGACCACATCATGCTGATAAATATCTGTGGCTTTTCATGTCCCAAAAACGTGCAACAGCATTTCCAGATTCAGAACTCCTGAAAATTTTCACAGACAATCAATTAATATACATTGCAAATGAAGTATGTTATAATCATCCACATTTCAAGACCAAGGTGTTTTAAGGCAGGTCAAACTCATATAAAACATTTGAGCTTCCTAATGTCCCAAAGGCAATAACTTAGCTTGTGACCTCTGTTCCCTGCCTGTTTTGTGCGTACCTGCGGCTCAGGCCAATTAGAATTAATGTTGCATTATGGC
The DNA here is from genome assembly GCA_900604375.1 of Mesocestoides corti. Classification (NCBI taxonomy): domain Eukaryota; kingdom Metazoa; phylum Platyhelminthes; class Cestoda; order Cyclophyllidea; family Mesocestoididae; genus Mesocestoides; species Mesocestoides corti. Next base: position 20,923 of record UXSR01005208.1, read on the forward strand.
TACCCAAAATCTTGCATCTTAGCAAATGCTAAAACCATTAAAACATTATGAAACTTAATGCAACCCATATTGATGAGGCTTCCACGTCGTCCACTCAAAGGGCAAATAATAGAGGTCACTTACATAACTGAGGCCTAGACTAAAAGTGCATCCGTATAAGCATGCTGCCAATGGCATTCACATTAATGGCAATTGAAGCAAAAAGATTCTATTAACGGAGTCCCTTCTGATTTAAAGTCCACGAGAATTGTTTTACAAAAAGACACTGAATTTGTCAGAAGTGCTTAGCGAAAAAGCGCGTCACAAAATGGTTTTTATTGTTAGTTTAAATATACAACATTGAGAGTTTGATTAAGTAGGAATTAAAAAATAAAGCACTTAATATGCCAAATGGTTTTTAAATGACATGGCATGTTAACAGGGCAATGAGTGACATCATCCTAGCAAGCAAAGTTTCCACCCAGCATCGTTAAGATTTTCCCAACACGATATTGTAACCCATCTACCGCAATTTCAGTGGGCGAAAAAGCCTGCAAATGCCACAGGTTTTTGCTTGGCCCGTTCCTTTCTACTGTGCTCCAAATGCATGCCAATGCCATCGGCGCTCAAAATGTAATTAAAAAAGCCAGCCTATGTGAAATGTGATTTGAGGGGTGGAGAACGGGAGCAGAGAGTTGGTCACCGACCCCTCCCTCCCTCCCCTTCCCCGCCCCCAACCTCAACAGCCCAGGCGCCACAATCACCGACTTTACGAGCTGCAGACAAAAATTTCAAATTGGCCACGTAAGTTAATTAATTCCCTCCTGGGCTTTGATGCATGCACTGTAGTAAAAATTCCGTTTCCGGTAAAAAAAACAGGCATTCTAATGAGGCCTATGTTCTTTTATCAACTTGTTAGTTGAGCGCTTGCTTAGACAATATTAAAAATAATAAGATAATATTATCGTTGCAGTAAACAACAGGGCCATTTGACTATCTGAACTTCATAAGTAACTTCAAACTTAGCTTTTAGTGATTTACTAGATCTATGAAATCTGCCTTTTATCCAAAAAGGTGGAATTTGCTACATAACGACTTTTTAGAAGGGGTTTAATGCGCATGTGGAGGGTGCCATTAACAAAATAGAAAGCGATTCAACTTTCGAGGGAAATCGATCAGAGATTGGGTGGTTATAGCACATTTATTATAGCACACATTTATGAAATCATTTGTAAATAGCACCTAACGATTTGCTGCTTACAAGTCTTGATTGATAAAAAGATGTGCTTATGTAAGTAATGTACAAATATGAATGACTGTTTCAGACATCCAATTCGTAAAAGCCACTTTGTTACCTGTACACTTGCTACCCCAAAAGCTACCTGTGATACGAATATCGATTTCAAAGCCATTAAGTTTCAGAGGTGTTTTTTAACGGTTTGAAATCTTCAGACCAACTCACCCAAAACAAATTCAAAGCAAGGTGTTGATTTGCGGTGTTTGTGTTTGTAACTTAAACTGATGCTAGGTGCATAAGGCTTTTGATCGCAAAGCTTTGATTTGGTCCAAAAACGTACATCAAAATACCTTGATATTCTAAGCTACCCCACTGTAATGCAGATTTATATTTCAACAGATGTCATTAAATAGTAAATAAATTTGATATATATTGCAGGATATAAAATTGCATTTGTGGTAAGACAATCAAAATAGTTTGCAAATACAAAACACTTGAGGAGATTTTATTTTGTAGAATTCATTTTATTTTTTCGAATAGTTAGTTTGCACCAATTGTATCGTATTTTTTCAACACTATTTAAAAAAAGTTTCTTAATGCTGATTGCGCTATATTTCTCATTGTTTTTTGATTTTATGCATCTTGCTTCCTGTATATTTGAAAGCACAACTTATCAGTTTACAAGACACGATATCCGGTGAGTTCCTCTTACAACATTTGATACCGACGACAGATAAGAAATTTACAGTGGACCATGGTAACCTGGCTGATTCGCTTGCAAAACTTGTTACTTTTGAACAATTTATAGTCCCATTTCCCCCAAACTCTCAGCCTGCATACCTGAAAACGAAAATTTAACTAACCAATACCCTAGAAGGTTTCGTTTACAAATTTTTAGCATCGACATCATATTTGCAATATGGACTTTTACTGAATTCGAAAATATTAAAAATTTTACAGCAATCAAGATGAAATAAAGCTTGTGTGTTTATTTAAAATCTTCATCATAACGACATATGATTCCTAACGATAAGGTTGTGTGAAAATATTCTACCAATTTGCGAAATCTTTACCTAAATCTATCTCCCTTTCCTAATAGATTTTGAGATTAGCACAGCCTCAGAGGTTTCTCAACATGAAGGCAGAGCATTCCGCATTTGGTTGGTAAATGTTCAACATAAAATGTCGTGTGATTGTAAAAGTTCGTTCACAAAGTGGAAAGAAATTTAAAAAAAATACATTTTCACACAATATCACTTATTACTCAATTACTTACTATCCCATAGTATTATAAATTTAAAAAAAGTCTTGATGTGGTTTTTGATTTTTACATAGGCATATTTTTCTTGTCCTTCAACGCATTGCATAAAAAGAAACAACTTGAAATATAAAAAGGACAGTCATGAGAGACGTTTAAACTCAAAAAAAGGATTTTTCATTTTACCCCCTAGGTTTTGTGCAGTGTCGGTTGACTGAAATGTGTTCTGAGGTTGTCATTGTGAAAAACGCTACCTATTCCAATGACCATTTTGTTGTGTTTATACACAACCCATTTTTCACTGCTATTCTTGACCTGAACAATGAAAGGTCCCTTGTGTTGATTGGGGGAGAGACATGATTGTGGAAATACGGTTCAGTTTCTTGCGCTCTGTCAAAAGGAGCGAAATCCATATGCTCAGTCTCAAAGTGCATCCAAGTTGCTTTAAATTGTTAAATTCATTTATTCTGTCAACATTTGGAGCATTACTATTCACCGAATCAAGGGCAAATATAGTCACAATGCCAAAAGGTTGCCGAAAGCAAAGTGTGTCGTTTGAATTGAAGTCATCATCCCGAATCCATCTGAAGCCCACTTTAACTACTTTAAGCTCAAAATATCTGTCTGGAATATTTCTAATGCAAAGTTGACATTGACTGCTTTTACAATCTGAATAAAGTCACCCGACAAAACGGTAACTTTTTATATTTAAATTTAAGTATTGATCCTGTACCTAAATTAATCTTTAATTTTTTTAGATTTATTAGTCGCAAAACGCATTCAAGTAATTGTTGGATAATAAAATTTACGTATAAATTAAGCATTTGCATAGTCAGAAATGGGTATTTGCATTCACCAATGATACACTTTAATTACAATAACAAGATGACATTTCTTCAATCTGCCATTTAATCAAAGAGTTGATTTTTTGTAATAAAATAGCATATAAATTTGCCTTGTTTGGACACTAATACGCGTTAGCAGTTCATTAATCTTTTAAAAAAACTAAAATATTAAATCAAAGGTTAAATTTTATTGCGTGTAATACGCTCTATGAATTCAGATCTTTTCACTAACCTACTGGACCACTAAAATAGCAACTTCAATTCGCAATTCTGTTGAAGAAACACTAAAGACTGTCGAGTTTACAGAGGAGTGCATTGTCATAGGTTACAATCACATCAAAAATCTATCTGACTATGTATTTACTCTCACAAATGTTTAAAAGGAATTTCGCCTCCCTTAATTCCTTACCATTGCTTTCATAACCGAAGTGTTTCATTTTAACCCACGCCAAACATTGAAGGTCAGGTAGTGGGTAATGTATTTGTTCACATTAGACAATTCTGCACATTAGCTTTGTGAGTACAAAGGGATATGATGCTTGTTGCCTGGAATAAGATGAATGACGATTCGACATTCTCGCATTTACAGTCACTCTGTGAAGCATGGTGACCATGCGTGTTTGAAATTATAAGTCGTATGCATTCACTCCTAGTTTTACTTAGAACTGAGAAGCGTTTTAAATTTAAACGACTGTACTTCATGCTAACTTGCTTCTGCTGTATTCTTCCATCAAAAATCCACCAAGCTCCATCTGGGACGAGGTACTAACCCTCGTTCCACATGAAGTAAACACCACCTGGCAACAGGAAGTGGCCGGCCGCAATTGCGACAGCATTGCTCTTATTTGCAATAAAATTGTGTATCCAAAGATATTTATTAGAAATTTTATTGGTTGCTGGAAAACTCATCACGAGGGCAGTGCGTTTAATTGCTTCCGCTCGTGTCCTAACCGCAAATTTAGCAGTAATTTGACTCCATTTAAATTAAAACAAGGGTTAGCACAGGCCACAGCACAACCTCATTTGTTCGGGTAGACGAACAACCTTAAAATGTGATAACGGTGATCAGGGCTGCGATTGAAACCATTCCGATTCTCACTGGTAAGACGACATGTGGGAACACACTTTGTATTCTATGTTTAACAGTGATGAAAATTTGTGCGTGGCAATTTTTAAGCACAACTGAATGCATTTGGGTTGTGCAAAAGCAAAGCTTATTTTTAGTGCAATTTTAGTTCCTTTTAAATTTTCGGATTTCACACCATCTAGGCTATACAAATGTCAACAAAGGATATGTTTGCGAAAAGTTTATTTTAATCATAGGTCTCTTGAAATAATAAAAATTTCTAAATAAACATTACTTTTGCAGTGGCGTGATATAGATGCTGTGCTCACTGAGAAAATTATTCAAATGAAGTCTGATTAAAAGGAATTTACCATTGTTTTATTATATTTATACGCAAAATGTCCACTTTAGAGACTAAAATGCATTATCCACCTCGAAGATCTTAGAATGAATTCGGACCGTTCTACCCTAATAGTACTTTCCTAACACGATGTTTTAGTGTCATGTTGATGAAATAATTTGATTTTTCTACGTTTAACAGCAGCACGAAAGAAGTGCCACCCGTTAGATCCACTTAGCCTGATTTATTGCACTGAGTGAAGGTTTTGGCAAAAACCTACATTCCACTAACTTTGGAGTAGTTTCAATAAACGGCAGCTTAGTGACAGCTTATTTGAAGCCTAATTAATAGGCAGTTTGCGAGCTCTTTCGATCTTAATTGCTAAATTACCAGTTTTTTCAAATGTTTCATGGTGCGATCATTTAAGCTTACCCTCAGCCAAAACTGCTATTTGAAGTGGGCGACATTTTTCTGAGAATTACCACAAATAGCTGGTTACGAATACTTCTTACATTAAACGTTTTTGTAAAAGAGCCCTCAGATTTTGCCACAAATGAATTATTTGCTGGTTTAATCACTAAATTGCTGCTGCAAATCTGACTTTTATTTGCAAGCATTTTGCTTTACTTGACTACTATGCACAAATTGCATTTCCAAATATGCTCTCTTTTTACACAGAAAGAAAAGGTTCTGCTGTCGAAAAAACGGTTGTGTCTATTTTGTCCTGATGTCAAATTGAATGGATTTTTTTTAACTAGCATCATTTTATTCGCTATGTTTACTACAAAGTGGCATGTGTAAGGTTTTACTTTTCCAAAATCAAACTACTGCCCGTGTAACCTTCAGTCTGTAGCCCTCGGATCGTGCAATAATTGTTACATGAAAATAAGAATTAACACATTGCAGTATATGGGGGAAATTTAGATTACCTTTACTTAGCATTATGCTCGTGGTATTTATGTAGGGTTACAATCTTCCACTTTGTAAACTCGTTCCATGTAACAACTGAATGGACATTGCTTAATAGTGTCCTTTTCTCAGAATGACTGTAGGTAATGAGAAAGGTGTCCTTGTGGACAAGCTAATTGTGATGATGTATACTGAGGAGGAGATGCAAACTCGAACAGCAGGAGGAAAACTAATTTCGCTCGCTTTGTTTAGCTGACAGCTGCATTTCACTGTCGCACCGATTGTGCTCGTTGGTGTGCGGAGAAATTAAATCGTTTAGTAAACAGTACAAAAATACACATGCAGAGCAGTTCCTGCACACACCTCACGTTCCTCAGACCCATCTACACACCAAGGCTAAGTACATTTCACCCTGTCTAGAGTAAAAATGAGGTGGGCTGATTGTTATGTGGTCTACGACATTCTAAATTCTCTGTTTGAAGGATATAGCATCAGGTAGAGGAGTCAGCACAAACTTTTCACTAAGTGGAATATTCCTAAGGTTTCTGTATTGGCTGAAGCAGTAACATCACGTTATTATTCTACCGTTATCCGCCTCACTAATTGAACAATACCGTGCTACATAACAAGGAGAAATGCGCTAAGGCGTTCACCTCCTCTTCCACTTTTAAATTTAATTGCAGTTCGTGTAAATCAAGATGTCAATCACATAGCATATTTTGGTCAGCAAACCGCGTTGTCGTAGAGTCGTTGGATGCAAGACATGCAATACGCTGATGGGAGTTCCATAAAACACTAATAGGGAGAACGTCAATAATGCGCCATCCACTCACCCCGATTTAGGACCTTATTATAGTATTGCACTGAGGATTTCGTTGAAAAAATGAAAACTGTGTCACTGGTGTGGTTTTGCTATTGCGTTGTCGAAACAGCAATCTGCACGCAATAAACGAATGCGTGAGAGCAAGCCTGAAGGTTTGCTTGTGTTAGCTTATTAAAGTATTAAATAATTCACCCCAAAACTGAACATTTCCCGTGAAATAAAATCCAGGAAGCACTTCCTGAGATTAGGCGAATGAGAAAAAGCGTACGATTATGGTTTTCATGAGAATGGCTATGCACTCCCATAAGACATGAAAATAAAAAACCACCGTACTACTTTCAAACTTGCAGCATTGAGATAAATTTTGGTGCTCGACAATCTCCATCCTAATGAGAGCCCAAGTTTAGCAGCCGCTAAATATATTAGGCAGCCTTATATCACATTCTAATTAATTTTTATGCAAGAGCCCACGCACAAGAATGACCGCATGATCCTTTCCAAATTTCACTTTAAAAAAAAACTAAAAAATCTCTAATACGAGTTACCAGGACAATTAGAATGTCCACTATCTTAGACTATAATTATTTTATTTGACAAATCTGAATACGACTTAGCGTTTGTATGCAAGTAAAGTGTTTTGAAGCATGCAGGGCACAAAGTCTCTGAAAGTTGGCTGGCAGATAGATAAATTCAAAATCTAAAGCCCTTCCATGGAATTAGAAGAATTCACGGATCAGCATACCGTTTTACGAGTGAAGCTTTCCTATTTTGGCTAAACGTAAATTCACTGTTCTGGCTGCATCTAAATTTGACGAGTAATTGTGGCTTTTGTAATTTGTGGTGCTTTTTTTCATCCGAAAATTATTTGTTTATATTCTTACTGCCTAGTGAATGTAAAAATATTCATTGTAGTAATTTTCTTTGCTTAAGACTTAGGCAGCAACCGAATCTAGATTTATTTGTTACTACAAGAACTGGTTAAGTAGCAAGAAAAAGTGATCCACCGAAGTCACAAAACAGGCATTCTAAGCCCACAGGGATTAATAAATTTATCGGCTGAGCTGTAAATATCATTTGATTTTCTTAGTCTAAGCTTTGAGATGATAAAATACAGTCAACCCAGCTACTCAAACTCAGGCATTTCTCTTGTTTGATATACTTTTTAATCCTGATAGTCGTTAGACCGTAGAGTTAGTCACCAGATATTCCTCTGAGATACGTAAAGCATAGTCTAAGTTTTCTAGAATGATATACCTTTAGTAACAGTTGCACCATTTGATTTGTCTTACTCTGTTCTGCTTCGACTTACAACGGCTCAGTGAAATACCACGTTGTCTTTAATGGGTTAAACAAGCAGCAACGCTTTTATATTGCATTTCTACTTATCGTAGGGTTATTATCAACTTCGCGCATAAACCGTGGCTTTTCTCGATGCTTGTCAGAAAAATATCAGGTTTTGGTTGTATTTTAGCTCTAATAAATAGATTTTTAAAGCTGTGCTGTATTCTTTCATGAAAATGACTGTTAGTAAATTCTGGCTCATAGAACTTGAATTCATTGTTAAAATCATGTTGAAAACTATCCTCTTGGTTGTGTCTTTGCGTTTCATGTCAAATTCTTGAGCAGAGTACGAATAATTCTCAGAATAGCGCAAAGGTGCAGACAAAAAGACCACTTGACAGTTAATGCTCGTGTTTTAAATCGTCGTCTTGTGACGATAGGTAATATTTAAAAACCGATTTAAAGTATCAGCGAACAGAATATCAGGATCGCATTTTTTTAGAAATAGGATGGAAATTTGGTTTGCGAAAAACACAAACTACTTTTACGTGTTTCGTTCAAGTGAAGTATAAGAAGTCAAAACGACTTATTGGTTTATAAGGCCTTAACGAGTAGTGTTTCCGTCAGTTTCTACTCGCTGTGACATTTTACTCACAGACCCCAAAGTCTATCAAGAAGCATTTTAAGTTTTAATTGAGCAAGCAATGAAAGTTGATGGTGAAACAATTTGCCATATTTTGTCCCTGGTTCCCTGACCTAAATAACGCACCACGAGCTGAGAACATTTGATGTTCTATGAGACTGGACCACAGCTGCAGTAAAGTATATCCCATACTTGATGGCGAACGCATTGATTTAAAAAAATCTTTCAAAACGAACCGAAAATTGAAATAACCATATTCCAGAATGCCGTTTTCACGCCTAGTTATATCTGTTGATTCTGATGACATGTACCACGTCTTGGTTCTGAAAGCCATATAAAATATCAGCATGAACGAGATGATTACAAGAACCAATTTAGTCGTTTCTACAAGTGCCTTCACGGGTAATAAACGAATAAGAGATTAAATTATGTCAAATAGATGCGTATTTGAATAAGGTAAAACGCTTATTCAGGCCCTACTTCTATCATAAAGAAGTCCATTTACACACAACTGACTGGTCCAAAAGACATGCACACTAGGTGCGGATTTGCGAATTATGGCATTATCTCGTGTACCGACAGCTCATAAGACTCTTTCGCATGGGAAAATCACTTTTCCTGTGGATGTGAGATGCTGATTTATCAGTCGCATTCATTCCCAGCTACCGCCACAGGAAACTGACGCCATATGTACACTTTTTGTTGAACAATTGCGATCTCGCTTCAACATTTCCTAGCCGACTCACAGGACAAGTCATTTTAGTTTATTATTGGTTGAACAAAGTTTTGTTACAAAAAAGCCCGGGAACTCAAATACGTATCAGACATCCGAGCATTTAACTTGCTATCAGATGTATTAAGGCCTTATTTTTGAAACTTCGAAGTTTAGATTCTAACACTTTGCCATGTTTACATTTGGTAAGCCATTTCTTTTAAGCATACGCGCTTGCTGCCTTCGTTCTCCTTGTAAATCCTTTAATTTGCACATTTTTTTAAATTTTTTGTCTCCTTTGAGGTTATTTCTTGGTGAGTGAATACATGTGACTGTTTTCTAAGCCAAATAAACCAATGTTAGGTAACAGTAGTTAGTACTGTTAAAGCGTTTATATGTTCTTAAAACTATGGAATGCACATCAGGGTGGGTAGTTACTTCGACGCTTTCAAAATCGCAACTGTTCACTAAGATTTCGTTTGATTACTTTCGTCATGAGGTTTTGCTTTCGAAATCATACGACCTTCATAACCATCTGCAAGGCTTTCGGAAAGATTCTTAACTTGCATTTTACATCTCTTAATTAGTAATTTCTTTAAGTAACTTGAATCAAGCTTAAAGCATAAAACACTCAAGGTAATAAGGACAGCAATGGTTCACAATAATAATAATTAGGGTTTGACCTTCTCAAGACATTTACATTCAGCGTAGTCCATGGGATTTAGTTCACATGGCAAAATGGATAGGAGTTAAATTGAATTATTTTTATGTAAAATTAAAAATACAACGTACGAATTTATAGCTAAATTTTCTACCCATGGACAGGTGAACCCACTAAGGATTTACGTCTAACTCAAAAACTGGCTTTTAATTTGTGCTAGTAGAGCAAATGTCGAATTTGACTAACTGAATGTTTTCGAATAATTCACATAACTTAGGGCAACGTTGTGCTGTACTTAATTAGTAAAAATAGGTGCCTTCTTAGGTCATAAGTTAGATTAGTAGCAAAATGAAGAAGTTGGATCTGCTATTTATTAGAAAACCAAAACAAAAACATTTGCTAAACCTTTGGGAATCCCCAGGTGCAACAGCTATTTTGACACTCAGATAATCACCGACATATCTAAATTTAAATATAAATTATTTTCTCAACTGACTGAATGAGCGACAATAGAATAATAAACCGCTGTATTTGCACTAATGCCCGCAATTTATCTTTTAACCGTGTCGTTAGTCAAGGATACAATCTAGCTAATGTACTGATTTCAAGAAATTAGCCGACTCAGAGTAAACTTTGTGAAGCTGCTTTCCTGAGAATGCCTAAGTAAATGCTTCTTTTTAAAGAACTTTTTGACTGCTGTAAATATATTTTAAGAGGCTTTGTTGAAGCAAAATGGCTTAATGCTTCAGTTTGTCTGAGTGGAAAACCAAAAAAACACTTGCTGTGGGTGGAATTTCAGCAGTTCAAAATTATTCCACACACATACAAAACATGCTCTTGATCTAACTTAGAAGGTTCAGTAAAGCACACGAGTTTACAAAAGGTATCATAAAAGGTAAAGTTGAGTGTCGGATGCTCTAGCTTTGTAGTTTTAGTTTTTGTTTGCTTGACAACGAATGCGAAGTAAACAAAAACTTCATGGTTTGCCAACCCATTTATCAATTTTATACTTTGGCTGTACACAATTCAGTTTCCTATATGACCGGTCTTATACTTTGTGATCATGTTGAATGAAGTTTTATAATGCTGGATTTATGAAGTGGAATGATTGCAGTGTTGCCAACTGCTCTGATTGACTAGAAAAGCGCATATTGGTGGATTTAAATGTGGGTGGTGATAGATCAAATCGATGAGTCAGCGAGTGTACATTGTTGGTAAGTGTGAGCGAACACGAATTCAATCGATTTCCATTCAATTCAAATTAGACAGAATCCGTTTGAAGGAAAGTGAATAACAGTCACATTCTGCTGAAATATTTTCTCCACCCTCGGGACCTTTCATTAAGGAAACCAAAGTTAACATAAACACGTTGATAGCCATTTTACTACACTTGAGTGGGTTCGTCATAAGCAACGCAATTTAGATTCTAATGACGTAATTTAATTCCATTGGTGTGATGTTTAAAGCTACTTTTAGAAATCCTTGCTTTGTTTTTACACTCACTGTATCCAACAGGTTTTAAGTATTTTACAGGTAGTTTCGAGTCCTTGTCAATTTCATGGCTTAGTATTTGTAGGACACGGATTAATTAAATGCTTGTAAGTGAATCTTGCTTTCACCGCTGTCTAAACCACCGCTACATTATGCAACGGATGTGGACTTTTTAATGTTCCCGTTCATACACAAACCGGAGGTAAGGCAACCCAGAAATAGAGTTCCGATGCGACCTGTGGGCTAAAATAAAATTTGAGACATGCAAATTACAGATTTCTTAAACTGCAACTACGAAGTCAAACGAATATCTAACACATGAGACAAATTGGCTTATCAAACTTCGAAAAACCATCGTTACAGACCTAGTCCAGTCAATCGAACTGCTTTTAGGATGCAACCACTTATCAGTTATCTCTGACAAAAAAAAATTACCAATACTCTAAGAGATCCCACGCAAATTATGCAAATTTAAACATAGTTGTCTTACGATTTTGAACTTATGGTCATTTTAGCAAAGACATATTCCCTTTTTCGCCAAATGTTCTGGTAACTACAACATTAAACCAAATTTGACTGTCTAGTTACCAAAAGCAAAATTGTTCCCATTTTACTTTGACCAGTAGTCAGGCGCTAAATAATGTAGAATTGAAGTTGGAACTTGAATTGTATGGAGATGTCAGTCTTTCTAACACAACTTTCTTAACAGCAAAACTTCGTGACTGCTACAGCAAACTGCTACCATGCTCCAGTAGTTTATTTATTAATTTTCAATTTTTACTAACTCGGTATCTTTTGACGGCTGTTACAATGTCAGTAGTAATCGCGCATGAAGGGTTATCAACGTGGTATCTGTTGCCATTGACATGGGGAATGCATAATGTCGAACTCATTTAATAATGCACAAGCAGGTTGATTTCTACGAAAGGGTTCAGAAATCCTAAAAAAACAAACAAAAAGGCGTTAACTCTCTGTCTATCCGTTTTAACGCTTTCACGAGGTGAGTATATAATAAGTGAAATGATCAGGAAAAGAGAGGCTCAAGGGTTTTCCATTTTCAACCTCTTGCTACTTGAAACCGCCGGCTAACTGTCAAGTCGTTAGACACAAGTTAATCGATTAGGAGCTCAATCGAAATCCAATGAAAGTGAAGACAATACCAATTAGCTCAGTAAGCATGATTTTAGCATGATTATCGAAGCAAAGAGCAGATCGGCGCTTAGAGAAATAGGGCTTCTTTTAGCACAAATTAAATGTTGTGAACTAGTGTAGATTCGTAATCATTCTTCTTGGAAAGATTGGGGGTGTCCTTGAATACGTGAGTTAATTTAAAAAGGAATCAGAACAGCCGTCGACAAAACTACACACAATCACATCTAGTCATAACATTATTAGAAACAGTTAACAAGTTGTTTAGTTAAAACATTTTGTTTTAAGCAAAACAAAGTAGCCATTTTAGGTTTTTTTGAAAGCTGAGCTATTTGTCACACTTGACTAGCAGTTAAGCGAGGTTCTTGTGGGGACCTGCCAATTTTTAGGGTTTAAAGAATTTTGTCGGTGCTGAAAAGACATTGGTTACTCTCACCACGCAACTTTTTTTCTAAATAGCGAAGGAATACTGAAATTTTATCTTAGAAACGACACTAACATTGCATTCATTTCTAAATAAGTAAGGTTTCTGCATACAATTTAATTTCAAAACTCTGTGGTTTTGACAACTAAATGACTGCAGATTCCTCAGTTCAGTGGTCAAAATTCGAGAAAAATTTGCTATCGATTGTTTGGCCTCTACTGCTGATGCAGGCACTCAAAAATAAGGTGACAAATGTTTGTCTGATTGGTAATTTGCACCAACGAAGCCACTTTACCAACAAAAATTTACATTAACGCTTTTCGGGCTAACTCGGTTGAAACGAATTTTAATTCTGGTTTTGCTTCACTTGCCATTTAGTGAGTTTAGGCCGCGTTTTGCCATGAGCTCGCTTTAAAATATTATGTTTGGTTTATAAAAGTTGTAACTTTACGGGTCCAAGGCAGCTGTAAGCACACCAAATATCTTCGTCAATCACGACATTTTCGGGGCAATACGCAACAAGTGCAGAGTTTCTTAAAGTCTATCAAAGTTAAACTTCTCACTGTTTTTAAATTCAGAATGCCACTGATGTACCTCAAAAAACAGAATCGGCTCTCACGGAGGCATTTATTGCAATGGAATGATGGCTACGTGGGGTAGATATCGAACACATAATTAGGTGACATCGTCATATTTCCACTGGGTTCAATCACCTCGAAAACATTTAATTTCTCATCCCATTTTATTGGTTAATTTTGAAAAAAAGAACTCCAATTTGTACTGTGCTGGTTGAATTCTCTTTCTCTCGATTTAATACCAAATTTATTTTTACCCGAATAGTTGCTTAACTACTAATTCCATCCTTACCTTTCCTAATTTGCGAAAAGTATTCTACACACTAGACACCGAGCTTTCGCGCCTATGCAATTTTAAAGCTTTTGCTATCGTGATCTAAATATTTCTTAGGTTGCGTCACGTATTAGTAATTGAAAAAAGATTTTGGACTGAACATAATTTGATTTTAATTTGGTTAATTGACACCTTTTCTTGACTTTTAGCCAACCACCGCGAACATTTTGCATCAGTGTAGCACATTCAAAGAACCATATGAAAAGAGTTATTTAATGGTGCTTCAGCTTCGGGGTTATTGAAAGCATGGTGCTGTAAGTGGTTCACGAAGCATTTTCGTTCGTTTGCTGCGAAGATATTCAAATGAAAGCTGTGACAATTTCACTCTTCTTCGCAACAATTTGCATGGCAGGTTCTCGGCTAGCATCTTGGAGCGATGAATCAGAAAAACCAATTCCCATTATGCGATGTGTTTACATTTGCGGGCCTGTAAATGCTTGGTCCTCTTAAATGTCTTGCGAAATGTACCAGCCAAAATATTTTCTCAGTGCTTGACCAAGTTAATTTAAAAAAGAGGGTAGATTCCGGCCTGACAATTATTCTGTTCAACCTTTGGACGTTGCTAGATGAGTCACAGTTTAAAATAGTTCTGTGAGGAATGAAGGGGAATTAGCAGATAGAACAGAGAGTCTTGTAAGCGCACACAGATACAGTCATAATTTGAACGGAAGTGCATATACACATTAACAATTGAAAGAGGTTTTCAATCTATTTTTTTTGTAATTTTTGTATGGGAAAAGAACAAGTTGAGCTCCACCGCTCTTTAAGAAAACGGTGTTGTGCTCCGCATTTTCCTTTCCCTTAAGTTTAATGCATTTTGTCCCAAGGTAAATGTATTAACACAAAGAGGCAACAGAGTGGATTCTAGAAGTTTATGTACTTATTTACTGCTGCACAGTTGCAAAAAATTAAAAATCAGATCATTTTAAGAATGATGTCTAGTTAAAGAAACCGATCTAGCTCTTGAAGTGCCTAAAGTTATGCATCTTTACGGCAAATACTATTGTCGTACCTGAGACCAGAATATGATTTTCATGTAGGTGTGGACGCAACTGCAACCATTTCTGCTTTAGTCATATGTGTTACGTAATTTACCGCTAAATGAATCTAGTGCATTGACTCGCTTTGTTATTGCATTAAGAGACCTCGTAGGCATGATTCTAGAATGCTATGAATATTTATTTAATCAGCTGTTATCAGCGAAAGCACGTCTATTTGTGTGGATGGAACCAAACTAGAAGAATCTGCAATGGATGCAGCGTGTAGTTGCATTCCTTATGATTTCACTTCCCAACATTTAAAAGCGTGCAAATGATCCGTAATCAGGGAAACACGGCTTGGTCACCTAGGCCTTAACTCGAGGATAGCATAACACGATTTACTTTAACTTTATTTAGGTATGCATCACTTTTGAGCTAAAAAGGGTAAATAACAAGACTACAAAATCAAAAAAAATGTGGCAAATAACTGTCCACTTTTGCTTACACGGGGAGGTAATGATTAAACGCACAGTTGAATCGGCTTTATTTGTGCCTATTCAAGAACAATAAATTAAGGTTCGGTGGCTTACAAGGGAAGCATTATGATTGGTGATGTGGAGACGAGAACAAAACACTGAAGTTCATGCAATGTACTTGTGAACTACTGTTATTTTCAAAACACGGAGGCTGAAAACTATGTTAACTATGTTAACAATGAAAAATTACTTAGCATATTAGCTTGTTGTGCTGCCTTGCAAATTCGAGTTGCTCAGAAATAAATCAAATCTGTTCCTTTTATATAAGCTGGCTTTTCTCTTACTATCGCATTTTCCAGCATGAAACATCATGCAAGGAAGCATAAAGACGAATCGTAGAAAAAAAGGAAATAAATGGGAAGGCAGCCAAGTGCAAAGGAATACAAAATGAACTAAAAGTGAACCAAATCTACTGTTCTAAGGCTTTTTGTCTTTTAATTTAACTGACTTAACTGTGTTTTACTGTTTACTAATTAAAGCTTAAAACAAACAATCAAGTGGTTCAGAATTTAAGGCAGGTTTGTTGAAAGTTAAAAAGTGTTTGTGCACGCATTGGTTTTTGATAACTTCAAAGTGGTGTTTCACGGGGTACCATGCCATTTCATCCGGGAACAGTTAATAACCCAGTTCCGAACTCTATCCGTCTACTCCCGTGCCACGCGGCATGGCAGATGTCTGTAAAGTCTTTTTAACCTTATTTTAACCCCTGGGGTCTATTTCGGTGAGAATTTTTGCTCTGTTTAGGTTAAAATTATTGTTTTTTTTTACAATTTTCACAAACTTATGATCATGCTATTCGTGTAAAAAGAAATTCTCAGATTAGATAGAATTACTAATTTGGAACATTCTGCCATAGCGTCTGCATAAAGAGCCAGACTTTGGTCGACAATATTGCCCTTGTTTTCTGTGACAGCTTTTGGAATGATTGCATGAATTGATCAGTTTGGTCTCAATTATTTTGACAGAAAATAATTGGGATCGTTTAACTGCAAATTAGATTTCACTTCGGTTTCAACCTATTTAAAATGCAGAGTCTTCTTAAATACTAGGGAATGGCTTAAACTAGATCAAATGGGTAGCAATATCAAGAAAAAAAATTTTGGTGTAAAATTACTGTTAAATAAATTCTCAAGCGAAATTCACATCTAAAACTGCTAGTTAAATTTGGAACCACGTAGGCCAAACCCTATGGGAAAACAGTCCTTAATGAAGGTCACTAAACGAACAGGTATGCCTAGGAATAACAAGGATTTCCGGTTTGAGTAGTGGTAGTGGTGCAGTGGCTTAGTTAGCTCTACTTTACAATCCTCTAGTTAACAACCCGTAGCAACCCGAGAAGCGAGAGAAGAGAGGAGACACGACTGTTTATTGGTGTTAAGTAAGCGGATGAGTGAGTTGATGGTGGACGTCTGATAACAGAAACCAATGCAATGGGGATGCGTCAGTGATGCCTTCAGGTCAGGCTTCACTCACGCGCGACCGCTGATAATCCGCCGCCGTTTTATGTTGTAAAAACGCAGCCTTAGCAGTGTGCTTTGTGTCAAGTCTATGAAATTATTGTTTCACAAAGTAAGTAGCAGTCAAAACACAAGCTGATTACGTTTTATCCATAAATGAACGTATTTAATAATCATGTTTCATTTATAGGTAGCCGGAATGTTGCACAAATCATTTGATTCAACTCTTTAGATCACAGAAAACATTCCCCATTCCAAGATATTTTTCTGATTTTGAAATCCAAATTCACGAAGACAAGTTATGTAGTGTCAGTTACGGATTAACTTTTATGATCCCTCCAACCCACACGACCTCCTAAAACTCCCTAAATTAGTAGCTAAGTGCAGTCCGTGACAGATTGAGCTGTAGTAGAAGGTGAAGATTCACATCATAAAATTTTGTCGATGTATGCGTCAGTCAAGGTACTAGTACTCAGTGTAGCCATCGAATTTGTATACAAGTTTGAGCATATCATCGTTCGTGGGCATTTTTCCGACTGTATTTGACTTTAAAGCATTTACAACTCATCATGTCAACAGGCACGAAGACGAACTGACTTTAAAAGCCTACAAATGGGATATGTATTCATCACCTCTAGCACTATTGACGATTTCCGGAATGTGTGTTTGTAAAATCAGCACAAAATTTAGCGACACTGGAGGGAGTTAGAGAAACATATCAGGGCACTACAATGCAGTCTTAATAGTTCATTAAGCAGGTATTTTTACTGTGTTTAATCATTTTCCATCGGATTTGTGTTGCATGTTTTCGGAAATAGTAGTGTAAATAAATCTGAGGTCGTCGAAGTTGATTTTTTTACGGATTACCTGTCGGGGTGCCATGAAAACACAGTGCTCTCTATTAATTACTATTAAAAAATGTACTCTGATCCAGCTATCCAGATCAACCAGCTAAAATTTTAGGCACCAACATGAAATAAACCCTCGAATTGTAACAATGCGCACAATTTGACACCGGAATCAGTTTTATTATGTTAAAATCTGGAAGCATAATATTAAAATTAAAAAAACCCGAAACAGATTTAGTTTTAAAACGAATTATTAAAAGAAGCGTGGCATTAGTTTCTAACGTCTATAAATAAATGTCATAAAAAAATTTGAAGGACATTTTCAACTTTTTCTGCTATCTGAATAGGGTTAATTCCAATTATTTGTTTCGTAAAATTGAAGGTGCAAAATAACGTTTGGGTAGAACCATATTATAAAGGAATAACCTGACACGAATATAGACTAAAATTCTCTTTGACATAGATTTTTGTATCGTATTTGGATACAGCTAAATACATATTGTAAAATAGGTACAAACAATGCACATTGGGAACATGCAATGGCAAAGCAAAAATACCAAATTTGCTAAGGAATACAAATTGAGTTATTTTGAACATTTCAAAAGTTAACTAAATTAACTTTTTACATGGTAAAACGGTGACTAAAGAACACTGACCATCATTTTATTCATAAAAATTCAGAGGTGAGTTTGCGCTCAAATTAGATTGCAACAGAATTAATCTCTGGAGGAAAATTCATTTGTACCCTATTATTACGCCTCTATAAAAATAAAACTAGCTTAGTAAATTTCTTCTAATTGTATTTATTTTCCATTCAGAACTCAACTTAGCATTCATTTTACCCAAACATACTTTCGCCTTATACTAATCCTACTTTGATTCCTTCACATCCTTTACTTTTTAATCACGAACAAAATGGGATATAGGCAAATAAATGGATTTCAACTACTATTTTTTTCTCAATATTTGGAATACTTTTATTATGTTAGTTGTACTAAAAAGTTTTATTTGAGTGTGGTCTTTTGTACAGTGGCGTATTTGGGTATTGTTAAATGATGGTATGTTGTCTCTAACTTGAAGTAAATTTGCTTAGAATTTAATCAGGTTGTTCTCACGTGCCAGTCGTCCCGTATTTGCAAAAGGGATCTCTACGTCTTCGATCCTGAATGCAGACCTCAGCCTTACTTTCGCTTCTCCACGGTCGGTTTATTATAGTAAAGTAAATGTCAAGCAAGTTGACGTCCCCGGTATTTCGGGTGCCTTTGGTATTCTTCCGGAACACGTTCCTACCATCGCATCTCTCCGACCTGGTGTCGTTGCTGTGACCGAGAACGATGGGTCAATTAAAAAGTACTTTGGTACGGTATAATTAAAATTAAATATTTTGCCTGTTGTTTCGCAAAGTTTCAAGTATTTTTTTATTTTCTATATTTTAGTAAGTAGTGGGACCGTCACAGTAAATGCTGACTCAAGTCTTCAGATCCTTGCTGAGGAAGCTGCCACTTTAGATCAATTAGATCCTCAGGCGGTTCGCGACGGTCTTGCGAAGGCCCAGTCACAGCTCTCTTCTGCAACCACTGACCAGGCTAAAGCCGAAATTCAAATCAGTATAGAAGCTTTTGAAGCTATGGCTAATGCTGTTTAACTTCTTAAGGTGATTCAATTATGTAAACATTTTAGTTAATTTCATAGAAAACCATATTCCTGTTGTGTATTTCATCAGTACGAAGTGGTTTTTTGCAGACTTGCAACTTCCAACGTCTCTGGTTGACACTTCAGTTGTATTGTATACCTTCCACTCGCGTTTCCTAATCCTAGACTCCAGGTGTCCCTAATACTAGCCGCGTGCCGATTTTCTGGTGGTACTAGTCATAAATCAAATAGTTGACCACGGAAATCTAATTAGCTGGTTACTGAAATGTATTTAAACCGTAAATCCAGGGCCAGGTATTTTGCAGGCCCACTCAGTTCTTTCACTCTTATTGGCTTGCCACATTGCACCCGTCCGACTCTCATGTGCCTTCCAAAAAATTCAGTTTTTTATTCTATTCCCGAAGGGTAGTTAGGCCAATACCCTCTTATTATTCGATCATTTTGATTCTAAATACAGGTAGTTCCTCAACTGGCTGGCAGTGAGGTTAATCCTCCTAGTTTTCTCATTTCCTCCAAAGTGGTCATGCCTAGTCCCCAGGGTCTAATTTTAAACTATGAACCTGTTCGCCGTTGGACGACTTTTTCACCATATGCTGTATTACCATGCTGATCCTGAAGCATTTTAAAAGCGCGAAAGGTATCAATTAATGAGGTCTAGATTTTACAAATATTTTGTCCTCTGTGGACCAACTCGTTCCATTAACTTCTTGTTTCGCACTAGATGTTTTGAAACAGACCGATTTCAAACGTAGCGAACAAACTTCTTTCCGTTGTAACTCATATCAACCAATCTTAAGTCCTGTACGTATGTCGCGAGAGTAAACAAATTCAGGTGTTCAGCGTACCGATGAATAAGTGACCTGAGTATGTACTCTAACAATTTTGAGTCATGCCATGGACACCTCTAAATAATGTTGTAATTAGATACTTCTCGGACAATCATTTATCTAAAAACGTGTCAAAAGCAGTAGAAATTATTAAATCGACGAATAACAGGTGGTACGAGCTGAGGGTACTACCAAAGCCGTAATTCTGCTCTCCTGCTCCCTATTGATTTTAACGATGGTACATGCAGTTACGACCCACATTAGTGGCGTTTTCTAGTCAAACATTAAAGCCTAGGAAACGCCATAGGCCACCTTAGCATAAACTAGATCAATGGAACGAGAACAACACCTTTTTCAGATCGGTCATAGTTTCTGACAATGAACTTCGTAGGTATGTTACAACTTTCACACCATGCAGATGAAGCGGTTCGCGGTAGCAGCATGCTGAGAGAAATGCTTTGAAACGGTCCGCAAATTGCAGTGCAAATTTGTTTCTTCAATTATCACGGAGGAATGTCAATATCAGAGGCGTAGTCCCTGGCATAGAATTTGGACGATCCGTTCCGAAGAAAAGGGTTTCAAAGTTGCAGAAATATCACCTGCAAATTTAAGTGAAGCCATACACACTTGTGCAAAACCACGATGCGATTCTAGTTGAGACCATTATTGCGCATCATTCGTGACTGCTGGATTTTATGGTCGCACTCAGGTCGTGAAGCAGATTTTATTCACCATCATTAATTAAAGAGTATCATTTTCAAAGTCAGACATTTAGCGCGGATCTGTTGTTAGGGTTCACTACGCCACTGCATGGAAGGTGGAGAAATTAAACTTGAATCGGTCAAACTGTGAAAACTAAACAATTTTTAAAAAAAAGTAACCATTGATGACAACAATCAGATAAATTTACTGGGATTGCACTCCAGCAGACGGCCACTATGCCATGAGGTTTGCAGGAGTTCAACCAATCGCAGCAGAGGAAGGGTCCCAGCGCAACTACCGAGTTTTTCAGAAGCAAGGTAGTGAAAAAGGGGCTCGATATCGGTGGAAAACTTCAGCCGCCACGTACTAGAAGGTGGCTCTAGAACCATTCCGCCTGAACCCCGCAAATGCTTTCCTCGAGGGATCGGAACGGCAAGAACCTATGAAGACGGAAAGAAAATCTGTGCATGTACAGCTGGGAAATTTCGATAGAAGGGATTGGATGCAACCCTTGACATATTCCATTGAAACAAATAGATTTAGGCACTGAATTAAAACGGAAATTTTCCATCCCGGAAATAAACTAGATGCGTAACATCGGCCTTTTTTGAGGCCGATGTTTTAGACATCGTGGAAGTGTGAAAGTGCCTTAACAATAAACATTCTGGCCATTTGAGCACAATTGAACGCTAATTGCATCGATAAAATAGTATATACTGTAGTGAATACGAAATTGAATTAATAAAAATGTTGATTTATATGCAGTGAACGCATTAGTGCAAAAATTGCCATGAATCCAAAAATCGAGCATTTAGCTAAAATTATCTCACTTCAAGTAATTCACAGTGGAGTTCAGCAAGAACCTTAGCTCTCTGTTCATTCGGACCCCTTCTACAATAGAGATAACACAGATTTCGGAGTGCTTGGTTTTCGACACAATAATCAATCGGTAACATACGAAATCGGTGACAAAACCGTTAACCAAACGAGCCCGTGGGCAGGCGACCATGACTCTGATAAAAGTAGAGGCAGATCATGACCCTTGATTTTGGGTTTCTCAAGGAAGCGGGGAGGGTTTTTCAAAAAAAATGCCTTCCAGTCGACTGAGGACCAATCCTGCCGCATAACTTGCGGCTGACTAACCTTCAGCCAGATTAGAAGGATTTCGAATATTAATGGTGATGGGAATAACTCTTCTTCGCCTAAAACTTATTTCTATGTAACGAAAGCATACCCCGTATTAATGACGCTATGTACGTTAACGTGATTCCGGAAACGAGCGCTGAAACTAGAAGCGGGGATAATCTGAGGAGGCTTAGAAGCGGTTTGTCCAACATTGCAGGGTCCGGGAGATCAGATATTTGTCTCAATTCTTTGCAGGTGTCTGACAAGCCTCTCACTGTTAAGAGATTTTCGGTAACTCGCCGAATGAAACAGGAAACTGGGCGAGCAGCCTCAACAAATTTATCATTCAAAGTGCAGTGCCCTGATTGAGACAATGACTGAACTGCTAAGTATATTTGAGCCTAATGTAACGCAATTTAAAAACCAATATATACTTTCAATCTAACAGCAATTAAGTCGAGTAGAGGTGTCAAGCCAACACATATTGCCAATTGGGTTAACCTGATTAGGAACTCCTCACGCAGAGGATTAACGTTCAATCCACAGGGAAAAAGTAAGTGAAATGCCATTCTACGGACCTCATCTTCACACGTAGTTGCAAAATGAGCGGCGAAAGCATCCAATAACTCTAAAGTCTCGAAATCATTTGGAGCCTACAAGTAAAACGATAAATGCTGCCGCAGTTAGAGAACCTAACCTCGCCATTAACCAGAAATAATTTATCAAGCATTGGGTGTAGTGTTTCAAAGTTAATCGTGTTATCTCGGCAAGCACATTCAAAGCTCTGTAACGATTCTCTACAACCAGAAGCGATTGCCATTTTGAACAAGAGGGCCGACTTTAATCACCGCTATCATCTATCCAGTCAGCACCAGCGATTTGAAGAAAATAATTGAATACTACTTTCGTCCTATTATTTCAAATATAACAAGTGCTTTTATTGAATAAGATAGTTATTGAGGTGTACTTACATCAAATATTTATAGTAGATGCAGACTTACCTGATCGGAAGAAATAAACGACAATGTTCTAAATATAATCTCGAATTCTTTTCACAAAATCGGGATGTCTTTAAAAGATTTTAATTAAGTTTTTAATTTATATTTAATGAACAGCATTCTTTCTGCCATATCCGATATAACGACATTTATAGTCACTGAATTTTGACAATAGTGCTATTGACCTAAAATGTTATGCATGTATTTCCTAGGGATTCCGAACGCATTAGTACAAGTTTGTGTCAAATATATCAAGATTCTATAATTTAGGAAATGAATTTTGAAAAAAGTGATGATGCATTAACGTTGCTCCCAAGATTCATACATTTATATAAATTTATTTTCTATCATGTCACACATGGTCTGGTTTAGCGACTAATTAATTTATACCTCAAAAGACATTCCGACGACATCAATTGATATGCTCTTTCCTCGAAGTTCATCGTGCTCGTCACCGTCTGTTTGACAATGTATATATTAAATATACGGGTCTGAAACAAACCCCAGCAGGTGTTTATTTTTTTGTTCAAGAAAAAACATAATTGTTTTGAAGAAATTAAATAGCCTGCTCATTCAACTATATTGTTTGTAGGGAGCCTTGATTTGGTTTGTATGAAATCATTCAGACATTGTTGATCGACCTCTTGAATGAACAACCACGTTTCATTTTTTGGCTACCCGAGTCCATATTGCGGCTGCCATGCGCTTTGCATCCATGCTGATCTCTGGTTGGCTGCTGGTATGTAGCGTAGGCGTTTCAAAGGGGCACCTGCCGACGATTGGCTGACTCGTTGGGACTCAATATGTCAGCGCCTTGCTACTACATTGCGGGCGTGATCTTTTGCGATGCTTGTTCGCTCTGCTGTCTTGCCACACTTTTATTTTAGGTATTGACGCAAATGCCCTGTCCCGAAGCATCAGATGGTAAAGTCCGAATTCTTCCCGTTGTATTCAACAAAGAAAATTCATTGCCTATACCGAAGGAATATGTATGCGGTGGTGTAGCATCAATGGTAAATATAGTTGTTGTCTTTCCTCTACACAAAACTGTTTTCTTCCAACAACTTGACGGTGTTAAATGGAAATCAGCAGTTATGCGGTTGCGAATAGAGGGTCTCCGACATGTGTATAGGGGTGTTGTGCCTCCTCTTCTACAGCGTGCTGCTTCGGCATCCTTGATGTTTGGTTTTCAAAGCCAAGCTGAGCGTTTTCTCCACAGGCATCCAAGCACAGTGAATATGCCTCCCTCTGTTAAAATCGTTATATCTGCTACTATGGCTGGCTGTTTAGAGGCGTCGTTGACCCCGTTTGAACGCGTTCAAACTTTACTACTGTCTTCCAGCAATTCCACATTTTCTAGGAACACATCCCATGCACTATACAGTCTCTTCAAATCATACGGGTTCAAGGAATTGTACCGAGGGCTTACACCAATCTTACTTCGGAATTCTGTTGGCAACGTTCTGTATTTCGAAGGCAAGGATTGTCTGTATCACAAAAGTCATTCTCAAGATCTTCCATTTGGAAAACGCCTATTGACTGATTTCCTAATAGGTGGATTTTTGGGCTCAGTCATTGGTGCGATACTGTTTCCCTTAAATGTGGCAAAAACCCAAATGCAGTCTTCAGTGGGTATGGAGTTTTCTAGCCTTCGAAGTACTCTACGTGGCCTTCTGAACGAAAGGGAACACACTAAAATATCGCGACTATATAGTGGATTGCCTGCCAATTTCGCGCGGTCTATGCTGTCTTGGGGTGTAATCACGATGGTTTACGAGTGGCTGCTTACTCTTTAAGGAAATTTTATTTTTTATGTACAGTGTCTCAAATTTAGAAGCCGGTTCGACCTGCTCTAGTCATGATTTTTATAACACTCTCTAAGCTTGCCTTTGTTTTTATTTTTTTGAAAATACTTGAAACTTTACCAGTGGTCCTGTTCTTGTTTGGTCTTGTTAACTGCGTTAGAAGTTGCTAGCCTTGACCAAGTTGGTGAGCTATTCTGGGGCGAGTATGTCAAGTCGTTGCTTGTTTTGGAAGTAGCTAGTTTAGGTTTTCTGCATGCCTCTTTGTATTACAGTCCTCATAAAATAATCTTCCACAATGTAATTGCAGACAGTTACCTGGTCGGGGTCTGTTAAGTCAATTTTAGCAATATTAATTCCCTAGGTCCTAGAGCGTTGGGCTGAAGAACTTAGACTGCTATGGTTGGGTTTTTACAAGCAAACAGATGTTCTGGCAATGCGTCTCGTATGTTATTCTATGTTTTCGTAGGCGTTTCGGAAAATTGGTTAAGGCGTCTGACAAAGTAGAAATGGGCTGATCCAAATGCTCTCTTGGGGCATGTGGTTCACCTGTGTACGATTAGCTGGTTGTAAAGCAGATCATGTTTGGCACTGTAGTCATTAATATTGAAAAGCAACGACTACTGTGCCTGATTTTATGGTATGCATGGTCCTAGTTCGTGACTAGAGCTGTTTCGAAGGTCATAATACCGTATCTGCGTTCTCTCGTTGAAGCTCTCTACGCATCAGGCACAGTAAACAGCCTCCGAGGTCAGGCACTTCAGTGCGTCTAGTGATGGTTTACTAGTTCTAACTGCTGCCTAAACATTCACCACTAGCAGTGAAGTAAGAACTCGTTTAGAACTGCTGTGGTTAGAAGGCAATGCCCTCATCATTCGCTACATCGTATTTGTACCGTTCATTCAATTTCACATCGTTTGTTCGTCCTCGTGTGTTTGAGTAACCGTTGCAGAAACAGATACCAAATGCCCTATCAATTTTCTCCGAAAGTTGGGCGCGTCCTCACCTCACCCGGTAAGTCACTCATCTTGGGAGCATCTTCAAGAGCAAAATCATCTGATCGGTTTGCGTGGCTGTTGTACATTTTGTACAGTTCTTTCCCATGCTTGTTACAAAATCTAGCACACAACAATCTTCTGTTAAGTCTATTATTGAAGGAAGTGAATCGCTAACTTTTCTTGATGGTAAATGTCACTTGTTTCGAAGTCCTCACAAGTGAAATGTTTTGTTCTACCATAGTCCATTGGATTTGGTTTTTTCTTGCCCTCTTATATGTATCCATTTATGTTGTTTTTAGGCTTCACAGATGTTTAAATTCCTTAGCTATTAATCCATTGAACACAGCCATGTTACTTGTAAAAACAGGGCTCTGGTTTTTCCCTCTACATCCACTTCTTAGTTTTCACATTTTACACGCTAGTATGTTATTCAAACCGTTCTGAAACTTAATTTTGGGCAGTAACTTTACCGGTTCTGTGTGCTTATTTATTTTGCAATTAATCGTACATTAAATAAAAAAGCTACTTGAAATTTCCTTCTGAAATAATGGTAGCCTTTCCTTATTCAATTAAAAAGTCATCTTTTGAGATAAAGTGTGCGTTGAACATGCTATTTACAAAGGTGGAAATGAAATATTCGTTTTTGATCTGATATGCTCTTATGGTCCAAAACCAATTATCGTCAAGTTATGTCTAGGTAATCTAATTGAATTCGAGAATATCCTCAGTTTCGCCATTTCGTTTTGAAAATGAAATGTAGTGAGGCTGGTTTCGGGAACAAGAAATGTTGCCATTTTTGTTACTTTTACACGCTATGCTATAGTTATCCTTTCACTCTGTGCATATTAAAAGGTAAATTGGTGGGTTTCAACATCTGGCTATGATTTCACTTCTCTTGACTTGCATTTTACGAGAAAACGTGGATAATAAGCATGATGTTTGTCCTTCAAGTGGAGAAGTGGAATGATGTCCAATTGACTGTTTTACTTAAGTTAACGCGTTACTTTTAATGCAACTACTTACAGCATAAAATTTGAATTTGGTGCTTTACACCTCCTAATAATCAACTTATTCTCACATTCATACATTATTTGATCAAATTCGTTATGAAAGACGAATTATTATTCGAAAAGTGTGCGCTATTTCAAGGTGCTTGAGGCCAATTTCATGGTGACATATCATCTATTCTTCTTCACGAAGACGCCACACCTAGAATTTATTCAAAAAAATGATTATTTGGATTCAAAGACCGGCGATTCTCTGATATCTTGATGTGGGCAGTCAATTTGCACCATTAGCAATATACGACAAGCACTTTTTTGTAAAAAAAGGAAACCTTGGCATGCGGGAGAAAAAAAATGCCTGATTTAATGCAACTTCTGCTCTAGTGGCAGTAAAAAGGGCCCTTAAAATGTTAAGTTATTCATTTGCTTCGCATTTGTGCTGCAATCTCCTGTCTTAAGCCTTCCTTTTATATTTTAGTTCATTTCATTCATAAACCGTTTCAGACGGCTAAGGTCTAAAATTCCTAGAAGTATCTTCATTTTCTAGGCAAGCAGAAGGTTTGATTTGTAAGGGATTTAACTACTAATCAATAAACAACTTACATTTGTCACTTACCCTCTTATTTGGGCTGCTTAACTGTTATTATACATGAGAACTGTGTATTCGCCAAACACTGCGCCTCTAATAAGTTGCAGTACTTTAATTTTGAAGTCAGCCCATTCATATAAGTATTATTGTAGATAAAACGTCTCCATTAAAACCCATGTAGGCAAAGATCATATCACGACATTTTGCAGACCACAATTCCACTTATGCTCATAAGTGGTGCATGAATTACAATTTAAACATTTTTATAAATCCCAGGAACAAATAAAGCAACCCCAAAAACTGAACGACATCTAAAATGGAAGAGATTTTAAATATTGCAATGGTAATCGCAATTGGGCATTATAGTGGAAGCAGTCATAGTATAAAAGATTACCGTTGCTCACATAACATGGCAGTGAATTTTTAGTAAAGCATCAGAAAAAGAGTGAACGTAGAGAACTGTCAGAATAGGTATAACGAGCTGATTGCTATTTGTGACTCACCTTGGCACGATTTCCGGCTAGTAAAAACATAGTCATTCTATCAGTCCAAAGGAGCTGCTGCTTTTTGCGGCATTAGTTCTCTCTGCAAGCGAATGTTGGCTTTGTCATCCAGACGTTCAAACTCCTAATCCATAAGTCATAAATACTTTAACACGTTTTTACTTCCCATTGTATAACGATGGAAAAATAGTAACATTTTAGTTGGGAAGGAATAAAAAAAATTACAACACAATGCGTAGACAGGGTTGTTGAAGCTGGTATGATCTTTGCAGCATGCGATGGCTTTAAACGCAGAAAAGGACTAGGGGCATTAACGTGTGTCAAAAAGCTCAAAATTCTATTGGGCAACCTACAACGCGAAATATCGAAGGCAGGTTCGATGATGAATTATTTAAATTGCCGCGGATGTTCATGTTCATGTTCGTTACAAAACATGGGTTCAAACTAAGGTAGCATATGCTTTTGTACATCTGCTTTTGTAAATCTTTATGTATTAATGCGCAAAAGGTGAAGACTTCCAAAAAAAGATGCAAGAATATTATTCAGCATAAGTAAGCAGCTCACAATATATCACAATAAAATAGATCAAATGCCAATGTTAATTGGCAAAGTACATTTGCTTTAACTGTAGAGCTGGAGCCTAAATAAGGACTCTAAATTTTAGTGTGGCATACAATGCTTACAAAACTTCCAGTAGCTGAATTAGAATTTGGTAAAGGTTTCTATTTCGTTCAGAATACAGGAAATTCAACTGATAGTTTAAATTAACTGTAATGGCAATTTTGCTGATTTTTTCTAGACTTTTATTCATGTAACTTAGTCTAAACCTCAGCAATCTTTATTCACTTTCTTCGCTTGAAGTGGCCAATTAATTTTTGTAGCAAAATAACAATGTTCTTTTTCATTGCCTTGACGTAATTTGATTGTTAGCTCAAACAGCTAATAAAGCTTTCATTAAAGCCCGATTTCCTTATTTTCTGCGTTGTATTCCATAATGCCCAAAATAATTGTATTCCCTTCAGTACATTTTTTGAAACGATGATTTCATATTCAACGATCTCACTGGCGTAAAGGTCATCTACAAAAAGATAAAAACCTCATATTTGGTCTTAAAATCATTTTTGGCAAACAAAAACATTGAGGTCAAAATTCTTAATGAGCATTACCAGATAAAAGAAGTGAGAACCAGCAAATGATTGACGGTCCAACTGGGTCCTTTTTTGGCATGTACATTTCATTCGAAATTGTTTTACGATTATCAAGAAATTGTCAGCAGCCCAAATAATATGTAAAGCCATTTTATGGTTGTCTTTACTGAATAAGCTGAAAGTACATTGAAAACTGCCTTAGCATTTGATTCTTTCTAGTATTGTATCTATAAATCGATTGCACGCGGACAGATATTTTGCAAGACTGCTCTAATAATGTTAAATAGGTAATGTGACTGCCAGGAGGGGACCTAAGAGAGAACGTTAACAACAATATGTCCATTTCAAACAGCTATAAAATCGGGTCGAACTTCTAAACATCTGGTTGAAGACTTATAGAAAGAACCTAATGCATTATGGACTATAGCATTATTTTATTCTTTGTACGGGAATAAGGAAAGGATGTCAGAAGGGGGGTTAGGAGTTGATCTGGGTCTTCAGGATGCCGTGGTATACGAGATGATAAAGGATAGGCCAGACTGGCGTGCGTTAACCGAATATCGACACCAAATTGTAATGTTCGTTGAGCCAAACTCTAAGTCAACCTACGTTGTGGTTAGCTCAAGCGCGGGGCTTTCGGAATGCTGCAGCAATAGTTTGCTTTCATTCCACACAGCGGTTTCAGAATATCATAAGTGTAAGTTATATGTGAACCATGGCCTTTAGTAGCCATAATACAGGACGTACAGCTAATAATGATGGTAGCTAAAGGAGCAAAATGACTGTCTTTAAATATAAGCGAGTATAAATCTGCCTAGCTATAGCACGCTTAAATCAGGACCTACATTGAATATCTAACTTGGACTGTAAGTAACTAGCTGTCTAATTCGTGGTTTTAATTGTAAGTCTAGATTACGCCCATAAATTTCGTTTACAATTTATATTGGTTCGCCATCGCGTAGCGTTTTCCTTCCACTGCCAAGAGTAAATGAGCAACTACTAACTGTCACATCCATTCCCCCATATTATTTGTATAGAGAACTACGTGGAATTATTTTGGTTTTTCTACGCCATCTCTTTTATAACTGAAATTTCTTTTAAAATCTGAAATAAGATTTATTGCGGTTACTGTACACAAAATCAAAGTAACATTTCGCAGTATTCCTCATAGATGGGATAGTTTACACACCCACTATCCACATTGATTAAAAATTTTTGTTTCTAAATTACTTACGCCGACAAAATACATATGTCTAACTGTCTAATCGTCTGGATTCTCCTAAACACGCATTCAAGCTTTAATACACAATGCTTTAGCTGTACTTGATCAACTTGCAATCAATGTTTTCAGTTCATTATTTTTCCATGCATTAGCAATAATTTATTCACTTACGCTTAATATGCTGAATGGCATCGCCCTTGTATGCGCATTTTTTCTCTACCATCTTTTGCATAATCTACAATTATGACCATGACTCCTAACCAATGGGAAGTTAGTGCGCTATGCTGTGCCCGTGTGCGAAGTGTAGGCAATGGCTTTTCCCCTAACTGTTAAGGAATTCTTTGTTTTCACAACTCGGCATGCCAAAAACCTTGGACATGTGGGTTCATCTTCCTTTTTTTATGAACACGATGCTTTTGGTTGCGTCAAAAAATCATTCGTTGTCAAAAGTGTATTAATTATATGTCAGCCATTTCTAAGTTTTTACCAAAACAACCACCCATATGGTGGGTATAATTTTGGAAGTGCTATTTTTAAGTCTAATACGTAATAAAGGCATGATGTTTAGTTTCTATGAGTGTCTTCACATTACGCAGATTTAAATTAATTATTCTAAGGCGGTTCACCGTCATTGGTAGGCACCTTTAGTCAGGAGTCCAATATTTTTCTTATAGGAGGCAGAACAGGTTTTATACTTTTATCCCCATGGTAAATCGCAAAACGATCAATTGTCTGTCGTTGGGCTGTGCGAAGCTTTATTATCTTTCTCCAATTTCTTTTCTACGTCCTGTACTTCAATTCACACTCGGAATGGCAAACACTTTTTTCATCAACTTATTGATCAAGTTTGGGCTGTTATGGTATGTTTTAACTATTTCTGCCTATGTAGAACCCAAATGGATCTGATAATTGCATTCTCATCAATCAAATTTTTGTCTGACCGCATAGCAATTAAAGAGCAAAAGGGTATTTTATTGTGATGTAACAGTAACTGTTGGTCCGTAATTTTTTTTTCGCGTCCAAAGTTCGTTTCCTTGTCACTGATTAAATTTTAAGTACTCCAATTGATAGATTGATTTAATGTGCTTCTCCGAACCAGTTGCTCCACTTTGGTTTAATGCCAATTTATTGACCATCTTTCCAGTGGAGAAATGTAACTGTGCCAACGGCATCACTTGAAGAACTACTTGTTCGTTTTTTCCTATGATTTTTCAGCTAGCCTACCATGACGTAATAAACGTTAAGTTTTGTATCACGCCTGCCACTGATAAAAGTTTTCCACAAACGTAACATTGTTCCAGAGTGAAAATGCACAAAGTCTTGTTTGTTTCTTTGCTTATTTTAGAATGTCTCAGTTGTTGATTCTGCCGCGATACCTCACTGTCATGAATTTTGTGAACACGTCATTGATGATAGTCTCATGGGCCATCGATTGTCAGCTACATGTGAACGTTATAAAGTAATAGTTTATCTAGACGTGCACACATTTTATTAATCGCATCAACTTGCACTTTATTATGTCTTTAGCTTCTCCATGGTCCAATAAGCATCAGTACCGACACTGATTTGGAGAAGAATAGGAAAAATCTGGCAGCTTTCTTTAACAAGGTTAGCTTGTTAAGTTTGATAAACCAGGTGATTGGATCAGAGGATTGCATTCTATTTATT
>UXSR01005208.1:53353-114036 GCA_900604375.1 Mesocestoides corti
CACAAGGGACGTGCTTTTTGTTCGCTAACACAATCTCCTTCACTCTGAGATTCGGTTTGAATGCAGTAAAAGTCGCCTTTTTAGGCCATTGTAAGCGTCTTTTGTCCCTCGAGGTCATCGCTGCCTGTCGAAGTCACGTGCTCTGCCCTCCACTACATCGTCTCTGACATAATGAGCCTGCCCCCCGACCTCGATCGTGCTGCCATTTCGCCTAAAGCGCCTCACATGGGCAGGTAATTGTATGCACACTGGCTTCACTCGTTTTTGGTTGTTACCTCATAAGAGCGGCACAAAAAGGTATGTCCTATTTTTTTAGAACCAGTGTGCCTTTTAACCGGCAAAAGGACATTTCAGGCTTCTTTTTCTAAATGCTAATAATGAATATTTTTTCAATGGTATTTAAGGTATTTTAGTCTAAACCATGGATATACCTTGTTGGCATCGAGCGGGACCATTAATCTGTAAATTTAACCTTCCTAGGTTCCTGACAGGCCCTCCGGACATGGGTGAAGACCTTTGTCCCGCACAGATGCCAGTTCCGACGGTTTACCTACAACTTCCGAATTCGGAGTATCAGCTAACTCATCTTGTGGTCTATCGCGCGCTGAGACTAACCATCTGTCTCTTCATTGGTGGTAAATCCTAGCAGTATTGCAAAATATAATGTTTGACGGGTGTGTACTGCTGTATCCGGCAGAACCTAGTCGGTATCGCTCGCAGTGCGTGGCTGTATTGTGTGTTTGTGCAATTGATGTGACTCATGAAACGCTAAATCGTTGTGACTTCATCTGTGTATTCATTTACGCTTCGCAATTGCGTAGCGTGTGTGTGTGTGTGTGTGAAGACGTTACCCGTTCTTTTTGGGTATCTTTTCAGTCTAAATCTTCTCGTTCACAGTTCCGTATTTAGTGGTACATGATCACACCAAATTACGCATTCAGAACGTTTGCGTCATTCAACAGTTCTAATTCGTGCTTTTCGTTTACCTGACGACAATTAGATAACATCATTATGGTCACGTGATCCTTCTCACTGTTTTAGGTAACAACGAATTACGGAGAGAATTTTTTCAAACGTTTAACAATCTGTACGGGGAGGCAATGACAAAGCTGTCTTTCGCAATTGAATGTGAAGAAACATCAAGGTAAAGGTGAAGGGGTGTGTTGTCGCAAAAATGCCCCAACGAAGCGTAAATTTGCGTTTCTTGGACGCCGACTGGCCACTCGTTTTCACGGCACCTTTTTGCCACTTTAAAGCTTGGCCCTCGCCTTCGACATGACAACCCTGGCACTGTGCACCGATTCCTCTTCAAAATCGGCCACCACAACACCTCTGTACCCCTCCATCAGCGGTTTTTTCCTCTGGGAGCCCGATTTGTGCTCGGTGTCAACCAACTTCTTCGTTCTGCACTCTGGCGGACTCGGCGAAGTCCAGCCGGCGGTTGCGCCCCTTTTGCCTGTCATCTTCGCGGCCCGTCAAGATGCCGTTTCTTGGTGCGTTAATTCCACAAAAAATGCCTTGTTAGTGACCTGAGTGCAGCGATACACATCTTATTTGTACTTCTAAGTTTCGGACAGCGGTGGTGTGAATGCCTTCTCAAGCTAGAACCGGACACTTGGCTGTACCTGTGTCGAGTGAACAAGCGCGAGGTTTTCCTAGTCTTTTCCGGGAAGAAGGTCGATGTGGCTCGAATAACAAGTGAGTTGTGCTTTTACTACCTGGCGTTTCAATGGGCAAGTTGAAATGGCAGCTCTCGTTGGCCCGGTGCTAACTGGCGAAACTCACAACCACTTGTATTGTTGTAGCCGAATCGAAGCGCTTTTGGATTGACAAGCTGGCTGGCGTCTTTCGTGTGAGCTGACACCCTTCCCTCACACACGTCTGTAAATAGCCAAGACAATTGTGATTTTGAGCATAATTTAATTTTGTTATTTTTTTTCTTGAAATACACACTTTAGCGGAATCTTGATGGTGCTTCTTGCTTCCACACTTAACTCTGACAACTCTAGCTGTTCAGTCGTTTTACACGCTTGTCTAAACGTTGTAATTCTGCTGTGCTAATGCTTTCAAGCACACGGGTCTCCTTTTACGCAATTTGCATCAAGGAATGTTCAAGTTTGTTATTGCATCATTGCAACCACGTCTAAGGAACTTGCTCTATTTTTACAGTGGTAAGGCTGCTTAAAATATTGGTTGTAGAAAATCGCTCAAAAATGTCTGTCATACGACGATTTATTGGTTCACGTTTATATTATGTGGTCATGGGCGTCTGATTTAATCCAGGTTCTGGATACACTAACGCTGTATTGAGAGAATGCTGTCGGTAAGATTATAGTAGATCTAACTTACAAGGTAGTTCTGTTGCAGATAGTCGGAAGCACCTGTGACCGTTTGTGTAATTCTCGACATCGCTTGCTTATGTGAATGCATCGACCAGGCGTCACTCCACTGCGATGTTTTTTTTCCCGTAAACTGATACCGCATTCATTGGTTCATGCCGATAGTTGCACGAAAGGTTGGATTCGAAGTCTGACAGTTGTTTCGAGGTATAAAACTTCCAGTTCCACTGGCATGGGTTCGGAAAGCACATATTTTGGCGAACTGACTGTTTCTGTTATGGTGAAGCAAGGGATTTCAATAGCCCAGCACCTAATAAGTTAAAAAACCAGCCATCTCCACAAAACAAAGTGGACCTCTACTTTGACGACTGATCTGATAGTCCCAGGTTATGGTGAATGTGCTTGCCCTCGAGTTCTTTCTGTAGCGACATCTAGTACGCGATGTCCAGACGTGTATTGTGCAGGATAGCGAGGGCAATCATAATTTGCAAGTGGCTAGAGTGTCGATAGGATGAGTGCACTACTAACCAAAATCGTAAGTGGTTGTGCAAAAGTAACTCTTAGGATGGCAGTCCAGGGGTCGTGTTAACTTTGATCGGCAATACCTTGAGCACAAGCACCACTCTAGTCAAATTTAGCGGTGAAGTTCTGCAGTAGTAATCGCCAAAACGCATTCAGTCAGCGAATCGTACTTTGTAAAGCCTGTACGTGTTGCGCACGTGACATGTGACTAAACACCAGGGGGAAACGTTCAGCACGTACCTTCGTGGGATGAGTACATGCACAGCGGTGGTTGTGTTTAGTATGACCTTCGTTATAATACGTAGGAAACAGTGAAGATACCTAGTGGGCCGTTCGTGCACAATTTCCTACATAATTTTATAAGACTCTGCTAAAGCCGACCCGCCTAAGCCGTTCATTCATGCGGTGCACTTTTTTTTCAGTTGGTTTATAATGGTCACTCCAGCATCAGTACTAGCACTATTTGGTTGCTGCAGTCGCCAGCGACACCAAAACAGACGTAAAGTCAACAATTGGGACTCCCTTCGTCTATATAGTGACGAAGAAGATGCGGTCGAGAGCGAAATCTTAGTTCCCCGGTACACATTCTCCCAGCCACAGCCACAAACCTCCGTTCGGCTTGACGTGGCCTCCGCAGGACAGTACGCGGTGATTGTGAAGAGCGGCACACGACTGTGTGGTAGCGGCGCCGCCAGGACAGACGTCCCCATTGTTCAGGACAAGGCGTATTTTGAAGTTAAGGTACAATCTGGAGGTCTGTGGGCCGTCGGACTATGCCATTCTCAGGTACCCCTTCAGTATTTACACATATTTTCATGGTTTATCCCCTCTTTCGTAATCTGCGGTTCATGAGGGCTTGTGCATTTACCTTTATCACCACGAAAGTGCAATGGGAGGGAGATATCGCATCGTCAACGGTCGACGAAGGTTATCAGGATCTATATGTAACGGACTAACAGCGATCGCGCCTGAGCGAACCCTGTTTACTGACCTGACGGTGACAATGACTCATCTCCTTTCCATTGGTTACTGTTGTCAAATGCCTGTCATCCGTTCACTCGTACACACCTGGCTGGTGTGACGCCAATAAACGGTCGTGTCCTCCGTCACCTCTATCCACTCCATTCTCGGGTTGTTACGAGCTGTTTACTACTACACATTGTCCTCCAAGCCTAGCAGGGTCCATAGTCCTAGTCTAGTTTATTGAGCTCCGAAACTGATCCGGGTACCGATCTCAGCCTGGGCTAGAAACCTCTAAACCAAGCTTAACAAAACTTTTCGGACACATGAACCCCACCACCGCCAATTGAGGAATCACAGCCATGTATACTTGTTGTAATTACCCACATCAATTCCTAACGCAATTCTTCTTTCACGTGAACAGGCCAACCTGAATATCGCGGAAGAAATGCGAAAGCAAGCCTCTGCTTGGGCTTTATTCGACGACGGTGGTATCTATCACAACTCAACCCGTTTGATGGAATTAGAATCCCTTGTGAAGGGCAACTCCGCGCTCGAAGAAGGAGACATCCTCGGGGTCTTCTACGACCACACGGAACTTCGCTTCGCTGTTAACGGTGTACCGCAGTATTTCCGTGATCAAAACTTGCGGCTGACCGGAGTAACGGGCGTCCGAGGAACTGTGTATCCCGTGTTGGCGGTCGATAACGGCGCCATTCTCGATGTCCGGTTCACCAGCTTTCAGTACCCCCCCAGAGAAGGCGGGTTCACAGAGATTCGGTTGGAAAAAGACATTCTTTGAACACTGCGGCAATAAATTCTTCCTCCCAAAAGCACATTTTTTTCCTAAAATTACGGTAAGCACCTGATCGACTCCCACCAGGCCTGAATGCACCGTATGACGTGTTGTCCTTCTCCCTTACATTCTTATTGGGAAACCTGGAAACTAATATGCTGTCGGCTTCACGAATTTGTCCCTAAGGCCGAAGAAGGGGTCATGAAAAGATGACCATTTTGTGGACAACCTGCTTAGCGGAAGCAATAGTAACATCGCCTTCTCCTTTCAACGCATGTAAACGATCTGAGAATATTTGCTGAACTCAGTCATGCCCAACAAGGCGCCAACCAACGCAGGCAAACAAAAAAAAGGTTCATTTGTTTGCCACTGGCCACCCCTTTGATTTTCTCTTTTGCCGCTGAAATAAACACAGAAGCCAGAGCCTTGGTGAGATTGCATCTCTTTAATACGCACGTCTTGGAAAGTCAATAGTGGAAAGCAAGGATGAACTTAGGATATTAAGAGAGGTTGGTTGGATGTCTGTAATGGCGAAGGAACACAAATTGATTTGCGCTACTCTAGACAGATGAGCTGTGGAGTTGGCGATTTCAATTCACCATTCTTTTCTTCGGGCGGGTTCGCCTGCGGTTTCAGTTCCTCAGAAGGCGGAGCCGGTAGGTTATCGAGCAGAGCGGAGACCGTAGGCGGGGCAGCTGCATTTGCGGGTTGGATCGGCGGTGGCTGCACTTGTGGGGGCAGCGACTGTGTCATTCCTAAAATCAAGCGATACGGAACACCCGTTGGATACAGTGTAGAGTTATTTAGGGCTGGGAGGATGCCAATCTGCAGTGATAAGCCCGTGTCCAGATGGGTAGTTTTAAAAAGGGCCAGGATTTTGCATAAGGTCACAACGGAAACCGATGGTGGAAATGTGCCAAGGTAATGGAACAACTATGGTAGTATATAAAGTGTGCCTCAAATAGGTGGACGACGTGACTAACTTAAATCAGGCAGCAATCAATGGCAGCATTCGTCCAATAATATCTGATGCTAGCGCAATTTCATTAGCGCCTAGCATAAATACACGCGTGAGTTGTTAACTAAACGACAATATCATGCAACCGTAGTTATGACAACGAAAAACCAGTTAATCACTAGACGCTTAATAGAACAGAAACACGTACTCAGTAATTAAACGAGCATAATTCCCGTTAACCGATGCTGTTATGTCGTGCAAATAAGTCATTCGGTAAACCGTAGGAATGATTTACGAACCCGAAGGTCGATTATTACCGATCAGTAATCTCACAAAGCAAAGCCTACGCACCTTGAACCTCAAAGGCGTCAGTGGGCTCTTGACTTGCCACAGGCCGATTCCCGTTGGCCTCATTGCTGGCGGGCGGTTGTTGGTTTTCCTGCTCAATTGGGGGTTGTTGGACCGACGGATCATGCAGAGGTTGACCAGCCACGGCATAATAATCGGGCATTTGGTGGTAGCCCATGGGAGGGGGCGGCAGGGTACTACCACCGTAGGCCATCATAGGAGGAGGAGGGGGTGGTGGCATGCCGGCGTACATGGCAGCTGCACTGGGTTGCCCATAGAGGTACTGGCCGTACTGCTGTTGGTAGGCCATTGTCTGCTCCATCACTAAGCGGCGCTGCGCTTCCATAGCATCCTACAACAACACGCCTTTCAACGACAAGTCTGAACACTTCTGTAGATCAACTTCTAAGTCACTGTTTAACCAGCATTGCCTAATATCAAGGCTTGCGCAATGAGATTCTGTCCGGTTTACACAGCTAACTTTAGGGCATATCTAGTCAGCGCATCTTATAACGTGTGTAAGTTGGGCAATTGTGCATGCACAGTATTTACCCTTTTCTGTTGCCGAAGAACCTCGACCTTCTGCATCATCTGCAGTTGACGTTGCCGATGTGCCTCCTCCTCTTCTCGTCGTCTCTGTTCGGCGTAGTCCCTTCGAAGTGCGTCCAGTGCCTCACGGGACTCACGAACCTGGGTCGTCTGATCCTGTAGCTTTTCTAGGTAGGCTGCAATGAAGCCAAAACACATCTAACACCAACACAAACAGCCATCGGCAATAACCACGTTGTTTCTCAAGTGCACCATCCAAAGTGGCTTAATCTCGGTAGATCTTAGGTCGAGTTAAAAGACCCACAAGTAACAAGAAGTCACCAATGACGACGGTACTCATAGACAACACGTGGTCTCAATATGTTGATAGGAGAATACCTAAGCTTTTGCACTTTTGTTTCCCTGTTAGTGCTGTGTACGCATTGAGAGTCCCTGTTGGGAACAGGAGACACGAAGAACGAGTTAGCCACCTGTCTAGTTAGGAGTATGAGCGTTAGAAGATATCGGAAGTATTAATTAGTAACCTGAAAATTTTCCCAAGCAGTTAACATCTA
The DNA here is from genome assembly GCA_900604375.1 of Mesocestoides corti. NCBI lineage: Eukaryota > Metazoa > Platyhelminthes > Cestoda > Cyclophyllidea > Mesocestoididae > Mesocestoides > Mesocestoides corti. The sequence goes on from UXSR01005208.1 coordinate 60,380, forward strand.
TCAGTAAGTCTAAATTCACTCCGAAGCTGGACAAGGATAGCTTTGCGAATCCAGGTTGGTGTAGGTATACTGCAAAGCCTGGACTATCAAGAACGTTGGCATTTAACAGTTTGATGCCAATTGCGGGACTACTTACATCTTCTGGCCTCCAGATCAGTGGAATACTTCAGCAACTGTGGGTGCATTTGATGCAGAGTCTGAAACAACGTTTGCAAAGTTGAGTCAGTGGCGATGGGCCTGCCACGCTGGCTGCTCACGCGCATCCGATTGGTAAAGACGTCTAGGCTTTTGCGGAGGGCGTTGAGGAACTCCTCTTGCTTAGCGGATGTCAATGGAGGCACGCCGGGGAAGGCGCTTCCGTCAAACGGAATCTCAACAGATGCCAGGGCCTTCTTAAGGCCGGTCTAAAATGCGGAATTGCCATAGGCCTCTTGCGCATCACACAAGGTACGTAATAAGACAGAGGTCGACTAAGATGTGTGAAATATCGACTGGCGTAGCAGTGTTGCGTGGAGCCTTGAGAGTAACACCATCCTCATGTGATCCATCAAAGCCAAAATCTGCCTAACTTAATACCACCTTCGCGCAGCGCTTAAATTTGATTAACAATGACGTTTGACGGTCACACGAGCAGAGCACATCAAGGTTATTAGAAAAACATGAGATTTCAGCATGACATCTGGCACTTACGTCTTGGTTCTCGACATCTGGATCCCCCGACACACTTTTGCACTGAAAATCATTCAAGTGATGAGTGACGGTAAATTTGGGAGCTGGCGTGACGTTGCATTATGGCGAAAAAGCGTCGCTTGATGTTAAAAGGCAGATTAGTAATTGGTGGGTCAGCTTTGAGAATTTATGCAGCGATTCAGTAGTTATGCGAGCATCCGGTATATGCAGTTGCCTTGTGAGTTTTTCAGCTCAATTAAGTTAAAGGAACCAAATGCTTGGGTAGGTTTGCAACTGGAATAAAACGGCTTTAAAACCAAAAGCATAATGCTAGAAACTAAATAGTAGCCTACTTCTTGTACGGAACACTATCAGGCAAGCTTATTTTTTAAGAATACCATTGAGCTAGATGAATTCATGGTAATTTATTTACAGTGAACCATCTTAAAGACGCCGACCTGAGGTGCTCTGCTATAAGTTAAAATCACGTTTTTCTGTGAACACGAAATCGCGGTATTTCGGGGGGTAAAGCCTGAAGCATAACAAACGATCAAGCCAGAGCGGTCAATTCTAGCTGGGATGCAATTCGAAACTGGGCTCTGCCGTTGCGAAGTTAACTTTGGCTTGGGCAAACCCCAACTTCACATGCCACTAACTTAAAGAATTTACAGTGTTAGAGGTCACAATGCTTCTGTTGAGAGTTTTGGAAAACAGCAAAAAAGTAATTGAGGGCACAAAAGAGCACTACTGAGGTTAAAAAAACCAAATGACTGATACCTAAACGTACCGAGTCAGTAGCTGCTTGTACACTCTCGTCAATGTCTGGTTTACGCAGCTGCAAATAATTAGCGATGTTGAATGATCAAATACCTACTAAGCGGAAGGTGATAATGATTATAACGTTGGTAAGGCATATTGGTGACGTGACCACACAGATTTGATGGGGGACTACTTATAACGTTGCGGCAAATGCACAAGTTACAGACAATTACAAACCATACCTGTCGAACTAAAACATAAATAAAATTGCAGGATCTATTGGAAACCGACGTTATTTTGGAGGAATGAGAGAAGTGGGAGGAAAAGACCTACCCACACGTCATAAAACGCGCAACCGTGTTTAGACAGACAAGAATTAAGCGTTATGCCACGACCCCTTGGACAGGCAGTGAACCAATAGAGGTTAAGTCCACTAACAAAGATGAAAACCAACCTGCAAATCAGGAATGCTCGGCTCGTAGTCGGGGTTGACGGGGGGAGGAGCGCTGGGGCTGAAGCCGGGTATGAAGTAGTCGCTGTCCGCCGTGGCAGCTCGGTTAGTCCAGTAGTTGCGGTTGAGGTAGTGAGCGAGCTCTGGATCGACCTCCGTGGTCGGGTCGTTGGTGGCTTCAGACACCGGCGCCACCGACGATGCTGGTACGGAGTTCTCGGCAGCGCCCGAAGCGCTGGGAGCGTCTTTTGGCAGCGAAGACGCCGGAATGCTAGAGACCTTGAGGCGCAGAGTGCAATCAACAAATTAGCAAGTGATGAAAATGGCTTCCCGCTAAATCAGGCCAAATACATGAGCCTCGGTGGGTGCTAATTGCACGACAAGACGTCTGAGTAACCAGGTGACAGGTTTACTGACCAATTCAAAAAAACGCACACAAAACGATGAGCAACGCGATTTCGACGGAGAGGTTGTAGAACACATTGGTGTCAAGGATATTGAAAGTCTTTGACAAACGCAAACGGTAGAAAGCAAGAAAAGTAATTTCTGTATATCAATAATCAGACAAAAATATCGATAATTCAAAAATCTTGAGTCCCATGTGCTTTGAGAAGCCACTAGGGTCAAACCATACAGAAATGTGGCGCAAGTAATCGATGTCGAAGGGAGAGGCCTCACCCCTTGCTTTTTGGACTCGGCTTCGCTGGCACTGAGGGCGAGGGCCAGCTGAAGTTCCTCCTCCTCACGAAGCCGCAGCTCCTTCTCCCTCGCGGCTTTCTCCATCTGCTCCTTGTTGTGCTGCGCTTTTTGTTGCTATTGGCGAAAAACAAAAAAAAAAGAATAACTTGAGGCTGAGTGCCGATTGACAACTGCTGTGGGATGGTTATTGTCGACGGCGATTATTGATTACTGGCAAAGCGGAGTAGGTAGATACAGCGGTCTACTTTAGAGACAGGCAGCATAAATGCAAATTGGGTTAGAAATATGTCAAATGAATTCAACTTGTGTGTCGTCTGTTGAGGGCCCCGACATGTGGTCTTGGACCACGCCGAGGCCGCAGTGTTGAATTGGCCCGTTTACGCTACTTAGATAACCTAGAGAAGACAGCCCTTTGCTATATAGCCCAGCCACGGCGCACAAAAATAGTGTCGAAATAAGCGGGGTTGTTGGCCGGCACAGTCTGGATAAATGGTCCATTGAATGAAACGAGTAGCATGGGGGATGTAGAACCAAGCTTTAAAGATTTCCAAATAAATTAAAATTAGGGTGGAAAAGCAACGGCGAAGGAGTTTGTACTGATTATCATCTAAAGTACACGTATTAATACATCGGTACCTTTTGCAGTACTTTGTCGATTTAAAAAGAGAAACAGCAGTCGTGATAGGTGAATCCGCAGAATATGGGCCAGCAATGACGCGAAAGACGTGTGGGAGTCAATTTTTACAATGTCGGCAAAATATGCACCCTCACATACAAAAAGTCGGTCATTTCTTTGGTTCACATTAGGTTGATTTCAGTGCCGAGTTAGTCAACAACTCATTAAGACAACTACTTGATGAGCACAATGCCCTAAAAGTGATTTCGCCTACGGCTAAATTTTTGGCCGGGAAACACGAAACACTTCTACGCAGACTACCACTTATGAAAATTCGGACAGTTACAGAATCAGGTAAGTAGACAGCATGTGATTAATCCTGCAGATATTTGCAAAAACCATTTGGTTACACGTTGTTGTGGTGGAGGTCAACAAAAATGCAAAACGAGCATTTGAGAAACCGAGAATTCGAAAAAAGCAAATTTGAGACAACGTTGGCAGGTTAAAATCGCATTACGGTTATAAATTACGCAAGCGAGGGATGCAAAGGCTTGCACAATTACCAAGGTCACATGACTTCCAGCTTTATCCTAAACAATAAGAAAAGAAGACTACAACATGGAAATGCTACGACAAATATCATCATAGTAGAACAGGGCAATAATTGCGGTCTCTTAAACGTGCCAAGTTGGTGGTCGTCAGTGCACATTTGAAGCCCACTCAAGGCGACAAAGCCAAGCTTGGGAATCTTAAGTGCTCCGCATAGTACATCAAAGCATTTTTTTTTCAAGTTATTTCATGTGGGTTGTAAACACACAGAGATGGTGCAAGAACAATGTCACACACGTCAAACTTTGTGGGTATTGATTGGAAGTGCTCACACCAAGAGAATGCAAGGCATAGGCTTAAAAAGTGTGAAAAGTTGTTTTTTTTACCGTGATTGGTGGTTCTAAGAGTAATTTCTAAAAAGGAACAATGAACTTTGAGGAGAATTCAGGGATTAGGAGAGGTTATAGTGGTCAAGCCATTAGCTACCTTTTTGATGGTCCGCGCTATTTTATGCTAGAAAAAAGAGAGTAGAAAAGACATGAAACCCACTCACGCATTGGGAAGTCATTTTACGTAAAAATTGCGTAGGGAATAGTTGTTATCAACGAACATTACGAGGCCCTTTAGCAGTTGTTAAGGTGTAAACTCAGATAGAATGTTAGGCATTTTGAGGACTGTGATTTCAAGTCATAAACATCCTAGTCTAAGAGCGCATGAAGGAAGGTGCGAAAGGAAAGGAATACACCAACAAAGAAATTGTCCAAATGTTTGAGCTAAAAGAATGCCTTTATACTTGTTTGCCGTGGAGGTACCTAATTATTTCATGACCTGTTGAGAAAGCACAATGAGCCAGTAGTTTAAAATATCTACGAAATTCCACTTAAAAGTAAAACACGGAAACGGCTTGAATGAAATGAAAGAGGTAAACAAATTACGTGGATTTTCAATGCTAAATTTCGAAATATTTAGAGGGGAAAATACGCACATTCATTTAGCCCTCAAAACACACAAATGAGATTACCGCAGTGCATGAGGGAACACATGAACAGATGCACCACAGACACAATTGGAGGATGTTTTGAAGCCAAGTCGTGCTCCACTAGCAAAAGGCTGCTTTAATCGACTACATTTAGACATTTAAAATTTGATTTGCATGTGTCAAGATTCCATGAGTCTATTGGTTCAAGCACCCACCAGATACTGTGAGCGAACGATGCTACGTGTCGACGCTATGCAACACACAAAATTTCACCATATTCTGCCAATCTCAGCGACATGAAACAGATATCGTAAATTTTAGAGGTCTATTCATTAACTCTAAGCCACAACTCAGAAAAGCCTTCAAAAATTAAAGTAACACAGTACCTTTTCGGCAAAGCGAATACCACGAAATGTGAAGTCGTGAAAATAATGCAAACCAACGACATTTTGATTTCTTCTAAATTGAAGTCCCGCAGATCACCATGGTGATCGACGATAAAGAATGTGCCGAGTGCCATCAAGAACTTTTTCGTCGTTTTTATTACGTCCCGGCTGCTTAGTACATGATTTTAAACCCGATGTTAGCCTAGTGGGCTACTTAGGTAGAACGTTTATTTCTTGCATGAATTGTGATCTGATAAGCAGCCGATTAGCAAAAGTCACACAAGGAAACACCTACTACCAAAGCAGAATCGCTTGCGAGTACGACTGAGGCATTAAATTAGTATAATCAAACACCTATGAAAGACCTCCACAATTGGTTACCATAATGACGGTTAGGCATAGTTAAAATAAACAAAATTGGTTAAAGCACCAATATTACGCGTTCAAAAGAAGCTTAATATACTAGTGAACAGTGAAAGCGCGCAAGCTTAAACTAAACAATATACCACATGATGAGGGTCATTCTAAAACAGAAAATCCCAATAACCGATAATTAAACAGAATCGGAAGTAAGGCAATAGTAATACGCCTTAGGGTTCGGTGACAGTTTTGAGCCTACTTCGCACCTGAGTTAGGAAGTTGCAAACGCTAATGGATATATGATTTAGGTGACACAGGTGAGCGAATCGATAGAGGGAGAAAGACATGCAAAGTCATGTACTTTTAGAGTTTCAACGCATCGACGCGCCTTTATATAACTTCTGAAATGTGAAGGGTAGCTTATAAATCAGTTTACAACTTAAAATCACGTGAATATAAATGATAGAAATTTGTACAGTGTGTGATCGACAACGTGGCACCTAAATTGTGCCATTGAAAAAAAGAAGTCAAAACAATCGTGGAATAGAATCACAAACCTTCGGCTCATCCCTGCTGCTGCTGCCGGCGGCGTGATGTCTAAAACGACATAAGTTATAATTTAAAATGGTGAGGAGACGTACAAGTGCCATGAAGAGAACATTATCAAAAAATGATGCAATTATGTGCAGTTAGGTGAAACCACTCAGGTAGGTAGTATTGGTTGCTAACGGTAACCACTGTTATTCTACAAGTGAGACTATTGGGCAAGCGGGTGGCACCCAGTAGCTCTCGGGGCGCCCAATGAAATGCAACTTACGCCAGTTTATAAACGCGCACTGGCGAGAAGTTTGTGACAGTTTCTGAGCCTAAACCACGGGCTTACACAAACTCAGGTCAGATTAAGAGGTGCTCCAGTACAAATCTCCAACTTTCTGGCAGTTTTCGTGTAATTTTGGATTGAATTTGACTCCACGGTATGTAAAACCATTTTCGTTTAGATTAAGGAGTCCGACTTGGTGAAATTAAAATGAACATAATAATTACAAAAAAAGTATTTCCCCCATTTGTTACATACATCGGTCAGAATTTTGGATCGTTCTTAACCGAAGGTTAAATTTAACCTCTACTGGCAGTTATAAATCCATAATATAGGGGAAATTAATCGAAAGTCAAATATCTGATTAATCATTATGCACAAGGATAATTTTTTCAAAAGGACAGCAACAGGGCATAACTGCGGGGGAATATATATTCAAGTTGGAAAATACATAATTAATTAGAAAAAAAGTATGTGAGAAGTCCGACCTAGTTCGAATAATATGTTAGAAATGGCATTGTGACTCGGATTAGTTACCTCGTAAACATTATGATCAAAAGTGAAACAGAAATGAAAAAAAAACAGGCAGCGATTATGAGGGATGCGACAAATAATGAGCTGAATGCTTTGGAGACAAGTGAATTTACACTATTGCTAACCGATGATGACTTACAAAATCTCGAATGACAAGTTGTATGCACTCTGTCCGACAACATTACCAATTACGAATAAAAGGTCTTTCAAGCTCAACGTAACAGGCATTAAAATGATTACAACAGTCTGATATTGCTACCAGACCACAACAAAACACAAATATATGTAGTAGGTGGCACAGCCAGTATGTAAAAAGAAGCATCATACCAGCCATCAGAAAACAAAAGTTTCAATGCCACAGTGATGAAAACTACTTACTTCGTAAGCTTATATAGACAAACATCGCAGACTCGCACGTCCTTTTCAATGCCAAATTTAGGAATAACGGCGCGGCCAGTTGTGCATTCTCCACAGAAAACATTTCCGCAATTTCGGCAGTGGTGCTAAATGCGGTATTGGGTTAAAAAGTAAATCTGTTAAAAGGGAAATACTGGAGGGGTGACCAAGTTTAAGGATAGGGAAACCCACATCTAAAGTCCCTATATTGCAACCAACAACAGACAACACCTGTTCGGCTGAAGTATCGAATACTGGAAATTTTAGATTCTGAATCGGAAACCACTAGATTAATGAAGGCATTCGATAATTTACCGCTTATTACGGAATAGCTTTTAACACCCGAATAAGTAATATTGAGCATAAAAGTGCGCCAAAGTTAAGGTGCAGAAGGCTGGAAAATCCGACTATAATTCAACTAAATTGCATACTACTATTCGATGCGCCCACGGCTTTGATCCATTTTTAAAGTTGGTAACGGGTGCGTTCAGATGTGGCACATCTTTAAAAGGCTGGCAGCAAAATTTTTGCCTTACATGAGCTTCAGCCAACGATTTGCATAAACATCCATACAGACACACTGTAGTAGTGCTTATCCTGAATTCTATTTTTTTAAATCAATATTAGGGAAAGTGCATTTGTGTAACTAAGCTAAAGTGAATTCATTTAGAAATCGTCTGAAATACTTCACATGATACTTTTTGCCTACACCCGAAGGCGAAAATAATTACTACATTAACATCCTAAATACTCTCGTTGTTGATTACAAATAAGTACTACGAGCCTTACAAGTACTAAAAAAGCTCTAACCCCATTCACACGATAGGTGCAACGTGTTCTATAATCAAATTACGAAACACTTCTGTGTACCACACATTCAAGCTATACAGGCCATATACAGGAACATACCAAGCTGACTTGGAATACTCGAAGCTTACCTTTCGGCGGAATGTTGTGAACAAACTTTTACAGCGAAAACATTCATCCCCATCTTTCCAGTCAGGCGCAACTTCCGCAGAGTACATCGCCTCACTTTCGTGAAACGGTGGCAGAGGATGTCCAGATCGTTTAATTTCGTTGTATGCTTCGTGAAGGTAATGATAACCCACATTCTTCTTGAAGGCGAATTCCCAGTTTTGGATAAAACCAAAAATGCATGTGCGAACCTCTTCGTTTATCTACTTAAAGTTATACGATTCACATTGAATTACATGCGTGTATTCCAAGAGATCCATTACGAATTCGGTTCCGAGAACTTCATCATGTATAGGCGTGCCGCAATTTTTCATTAGAGCTTCGAGCAGCTAAAGGTACAGTTAGAGTAATTGAAGTGCGTACTGAAAGGCCTAACATTAACACATGAGGATTGTCCTGGTTTAGTTTTTTTTTGAGAGTGGTTATAGCATATTTTGGACTAAATATTGACAAATAGATTAAATGCAAACATACGTTACTTCTTGCGAACGTACTAAATCACAAATCGAAAGGTTGCTTTCCAAGTCCGCTTCCATCAACAACTCACTCGTTGACTTTGCTACCAACGGATTTAATTAAATAGAAAAACATACCCAGTAACTTATCAAATCGAGCATTACGAAACATCTTGCCAAAATAAATTATGTAAGGCGCACTTTGAACAAATTAACTTAAACAAGCACATTTTATCCAACTATGGAGCAGACAACCTAATCAGAAAAGGCATTTCCGAACAACAAATATTCTTTTGCCTGAAAATATTAAACATGTTATTGAGCGTCGAAATTTGGTTCTAGCAAGCGTTTTCAAATACATCTTAGCCAAATTATTAATTTTCTTGCAATCATGATTTATTTATATCTTTACTAAAAACGTAAAAAGATTTTGTAAGACAAATGACAGAAACTTTGTGATAAGCGTAGTCTAAATATATAACGTGCTACTTCTTTAAAGTACCATATAACTAACAGGATAATGTGACCACTCTAAATGGAGTGTTTGAATGTAGGTGCAAGTATTGTGTAATAGGAAGTGAACGGAAATATTTTATAGGTTTTGTGAAAAAAATCCACTTATAGGTAACTTTATGTGAAGGATGATAATCATCGCGTGGGTTGCCTGATCAACTTAGGGTAATAATATAATTAGTGATGAAAAATTTTGTTACTTTATGCGTGGTGCTGGATAGTTCTTATCACTATCTACATTTGTATATATTGCTTACACTATATTTAAATTTTTCTCTTGATATTGGTGAGGACAGCTTGTGATTACGTTTTCATGTACCACACTTGCTAATTTTTCAATGTTAACAAAAAGCACAAAACTTTCTGCACTGAGCCTTTCAAATCAATTTCCGCTTTTTTAGTCAGTGCAAAAATTCTGCATTTAAATTGACAATTCACCCAAAATTACAGTAACGTGCTTTCCCCAAATTTATTTTCGAAAACAATGAAGCACCCTCCATAGTGTTTTTGACATTATATGCATTATAAGCGTTTAGAGGAATTTTTGAAAAACATTTGTCAAAGCTAATAGGAAACATATTTAATACACCACCATCAGTACTTCTTCCACCGTTTTCATGCCAGATTACAGAGTTACGTTGAATGCTTAGTTTAATGAGTTCGTTAGCGTTATGCCCATTTCGTTTGCAATTTCCAACTGCACAGCAACATTTTAAGTCATAACGAGAGGACGTAGTTTATACTTATCCATGCTTCTTACCATCTCTTGAGTACTATTATTACATCTGTGTAAAAACACTGCCTAATTTGGCTTAAATCGATAATTTACTGGTCACAGAAAAGAATCATATCGAATCATGGTAAAATGCCTGTGCACAACTCTATCATGCATAGAACAGTGATGTCCAAACATATAAATTTATACTATATTAGCGAAAGTTTAATTTCTTAGAGACGACTAAACCAACCTTAATTACATGATGCGGGATCATATGATTGGTCGCACATCCATATTAATTTAGACAGTAAACTGTACTACTCTTCATGTTCTTTTTCATTTAGTTTGCTTACTTCAAACTTGTTAACTAGCCAAAATTATTTTTGGTAGTGCCAGCAGTATGCAGTTCAAGAACTGATAAATAGGTCTGTGAAACGTAAATTATGTAACAATTCAAAATAGGAGATCTGAAATTGAATCAAAGCTAACATTCCACTTGATTACCTTTGTGACTAATGATTGTGAAAATGGTGGATCTAAAGATGCCCGCTTTGATCATGTTAAGATTAGGTGTACTAACTGTATTAGTTTTCTAAAGCTATGTAATTTCGACTTACTCTAAGTGCATGGTAATGCGATGTTTTAATACCTTATCGAAAGATTACTCGTCCACTTCTGTCCTGTTACAGTTATAAGTTACTAAGAGGAGCGCAAACAGCATGTTATGCCAACAATGAACATTAAACGAGAGCAGGGAATGTGAACAGGAGTGACTGACTAGATAAGAATGTTGAAAAGTGCATTTAACATGAGCCATATATTTAATAGACAAGAACCAAAAAGATACGCCGCAAAACAGTCTCACAGCGACGAAAATAGCCACTAAGTAAATTTTGGAGAGTTCAACTTTGATTTAACATAATGTGATGTCGTCGATAAATTGAAATCTGTTCAAACAAATTATGTGTGGTGTATGTATATATGATAATATGATAGATTTTTGTTCTGACTAAAATTAGCCTTCAGTCAATTTACGATGATTAGATAAAAGACCCAAATAATACCTGTTATCTGCTGGCTTTATTATATGGTTAAGATTTATTTACCACCTTAAAGGTTACCTTCTTTTATGGTATGCGAGCATGCTATGTTAAAGCTTCCTATTGTTTCTTATTTGGCTTCAGCGATTAAAGAATTATAAGCTGCAGACAAAATATAATTATTTCTACTCTGTAAGGTAAAAGGACTTGGCTGTTCTTCCTGCTGATGGTTTCAATCCAGTTACACGTCATCAAATGTGTATATCGGCAATGTTGTGGGCCCCGGAATATGAAGAAGATAGGAGAGAACGAGGTGCAGCCAGCTTAACCAAGTTGTTCTTTGCTGACTGATACAGTTTAGTGGACTGGTAAAAAATAGCGTCTGAGTGGTTACATGGGTAAAGCGGAAGGTTGCAGCACATGCAGAGGGATGAATGAGCAGGCGAGTCAGCCTGACAAACAGGAACACCGTGAAAAAGGGACTACCGGTTTACTGTTCTTTAATCAACACGAATCACCACAGTATCGACCATGTGAATTGAGAATTGTGCCCTAGGTTCTAGTTAAATCACTTCACTCACTTTGAATGACACAATCATTTGCCTAAAACGGACACTGGCGATCCCGTAAATGGATTGCCGTTATTAACTCAATTAATTTTAAGGTAAAAAGTTTATAGAAGAACATAATAAATACTTGAAAAGTTGGGCACGTACTTTTCATAGAAGTTTATATGTAATACCTTATCAATAAACGCGTTATTAAAAGATAAGGACAGAGGATAAAAATACCGATCTCGAGCCACCACTGCTGGTATACTTGGCAAAAGTTCTGTCCAAGAATGGACTTAGCTTGGAGGCCGTTTTTTGCTATTTTAAATATTTTTACCAGTGAATGACTGTATGCGATATGGTTTGACTCGGAACGAAGCGAAATAAACTATTACAGCTTGGATAGCCTCTTTTAATTGATCCTCTGTATAACAAGGATGTTCATGTATGTTGCACTGCGCAATGGTGAAGAAGCAACTACTTATTATTTTGGGCCATTTAAAATGACCGCAAAACACTTCTTGAGAGAAAACTTGAAAAAGCCCGGTTTAAAGATGTTTAATTTCAAATTTGGCAACCATGATGAGCTACCACAACGTCAATAACTTCGTTAATTCAAGTTATTTAATTTGCTAGCTCAATGACTACTTTTAAGAAACCGTTTTGGAAAGTGCGTAAGAAATTTATCTGGGATCTAAAATCCGTTTTAGTGAATGATGAAACAATTTCCGGTGCTTTTTAGAAATGCTTTCAGATTAATGATTATGTAGTCCAAGTGGTGAAATATATTTGACTTTACAAGTTGGTTGTGCCATCAAAACTTTAATGAATTAATTTGCTATGTCCTTGTAGCTTTTGGTTCTTTCTCTACTGTCACCATGACCTACACTGTTGAAGAACATTCGCTACGCAGTGTATTTGATTGGCATTAATTTCACAGGTGTGAAACGCAAAATGATCACGCAGTTATCTCATTAAAAACCGTGTTCTGTGTTCGTCAAAGCAGTGCTTCCTTGTTACCTTGCCTTTCAAGTTGTTTCGGAGATAACACCACCACGAAGTTGATTAAACATGGCCTCTGTAATTTGGCATGAGTTAAACTGCAATCTCTCAGCATGAAAATATGTTATTTTTTTCAACGAAATGTTTCTTTGGTTACAATTTTTCTCCCGTATTAGAGTTCACTGATGGCACAAAGAAGCCTTCACTATGAAAGCAATCTATTTGAGACCCATTACCATGTTTGTTACAATTCAGATTTCAATTTCCAGAACCGTTTTTGTTAGTTTGCTGCCTTAAAAACCAGCACTCAAAAGAATGCAACGTTTTGGGTCTCCAAAATACTGAAATTTTCCAGTTAAAGTCGTCCTTAATCTTGCGCAAACTCTAGGTGAAAGAGCGACTAATTTTAGTTTGAATGTTTCAAAAATAGTCTCTTCTTTCTACAATGAACGCGTCCACAATGTCAATTAATAAATATGTTCGTTTCCATAGCACCTTAGAAGAGAAGAAAAAGAGCGTGTTTCCGTTTTATAATGCTTTTTTGTGCCTCTAAAGAAAACAAGAATTCATCTTGGACATCGTTCAAAGTGATCAATGTTTCCGGCGACAAAGTTTGACAGTAGCTTGGTAAGCTCAAAAGGCTAGAGGAAGGGTTTGAGTTAGGTGTGCTTATTTCTCAGGCTCTGCCTGCCGAAAGTTTTTTCCCTCACATTATGACTTACATAATCATAAGTTAATTAGCAGCTTAACTGTAAGGTTACCAAACTCCACTGAAGCATAACGAAGGGATGTCATTTAAATGGCGACAACACAATGATACTTTGCACAAGTATTCTGAAGGAACTCTAGAAAAGCAATCGTTTCTTATTTGGCTTCAGAGATTAAAGAATAAAAAAAATACAGACAAAATACAATTATTTCTGCTCTGTAAGGTAAAAAGACCTTGCTGTTTTCCCTACTGATGGTTCCGATCCAGGTACACGGCATCAAATGTATATATCGCTAATGTTGTGAGTCCCACCACATTGGGGTTACTTCGTCGAACTACCCCGATTACGCTGCCCTGATTACACACGAAGATGAAGGAGACAGGTGAGGACGAGGTGCACCCAGCTCAGCTAAATTGTTCTTTGCTGACTGACACAGTTGAGTGGACTGGTAAAACATAGACGTCTGAGTGGTTACATGGATAAAGTGGGCGGTGGTACTACGTACGCAGGGGTGAATGAGCAGGCTGTCCCACTTGGCTGCGATTGTTGATCGACTCAGGAGCCGACATATCCGTTGTCCCTCCGTCGCACTCTAAAAAATTGTCCCTAAACCCTTTTTCTGTCTTCTCAGCCACCAATAGTTCCCTCATCCCCACCTACGGGCAGAAATCTCTCACGCTCGATATGGGACCACAACGCCAATTTCGTTGGGTCCTCATTAACGCGGCGGTGACTCACCCAATCACAGGCGCTGATTTTCTAAACTACTTTGATCTTCTTCTCGACCTTAAGAACATGCATCGAATTGTTACCCTAACGAATCAATCACGCCAGGGTCATCAATAAATTGCATGCATGCATACACACTTACACAATCATAAATAACAGCCTAAATGGAAGGTTACTAAACTCTATGTAGTGCAGTGGGTTTTAGAAAATTCACTGAAGCATAATGAAGGGATTTCATTTAAATGGAAACAATATAATGACTTCTTGCACAAATACTCTGAAGATACTCTAGAAACTCGTGTAACATGTGCCATTTGATTTACCTCCAAGACACCGATGTGGCTTACTTGGCAGAGCTATAACCAAGGATCGCTATTCAAAGTCATTCATCCAAATCAGAAATTCGCCAAGAAATCTTGAGCACACAAACAACGCCAACGACGACACACAATCAAAAGTTTCAACAAATATTTACAGAACGATTATAAAGGCTAGAAGAGAAACGTGCGTTTGGGTTGTGTGTTAACTTAAAGCCTAATCTGGAAGACTTTTCTAAATGGTTATTTTACCAACTGCAATTTTTACTCACAGGAATTTACGTAAAAACGTTTTTCGTGGTTCAAGACGTTTTTTGACGTTGCAAGGGGTTTTGCAAAGCAAGTAAATTTTCTTCTAGTGAATAGAAATTAGACACCTTTGTGTTGCTCTTAATTGATCTTGTTAACTGAAGTTCGATGAAATGCATAAAATTGTATGTCAGCAAGCAATGTCCTTAACTCTAGATTTAGAATGTGCCTGCTAGAACAAATCGGAAAGGTGATATAAATGTCATTCTCGTGTGGAAAAAATGTCTAGTCGAGTTCCCAATTTTAATTTGAAATGAATAATAAGGCTTACGATAAAGTTTACTACATATGTCCGCTAACTTGCCACCTGTGGCAACAGCGGATTAAGGTGGAAAAACATTAGACACCAAGGCATGAATAGGATGCTTAAAAGTAGTATTTGTAGTACATAGAAAGGCGAGATGTAAACATCCATACAGCTATCCCGAGGGCTACAATACGTGGAACGCGAAATTCGTGGAAACAGTTGGGTGGTTCAGTGGTTTTCTCACTCATAAAAAAAACATAAGGCGCAGATTTGCATTATAGACATCAGACATAAGGGTTCAGGCTGTTATCTCTGTCACTTGAGGAACGGTGTGCGATTCGACGAGATCTGTGGCGTTCCCGCAGTTTCGACGTTCCTGCTGAACGCCGCTCCTCGAGCAGAATGGTTCGTTTGTTCGGTTCACCGATTTGAGCTTTAATCCATTGTTCCATGTTCTCGTTAAGTATGACTACCTGGAGGAAGCAGAAAAGGCTATATTTAAGACGAGTTCTTTTAATTTTCAAAAGACCCGCGTAGTTTTTGATGCATACCTGGTCCTGTAGTTGCGAAACAGCTTTTATGATGGAGGAGAGGGCCTTATGACTTTCAGTTATGAGTGTTCGAACGTGAATGACTTCCTCCTTAATCCTCGCGTTACCTGCAGCGCTGTTTAGTTGTTCAGATTGACTCTGATCAGAAAGGGGACAAGAACAGGCGATCAGTTTAAGAAAGCAAGTACTGAGGAATGCAATTAGAATAGCCCAAATAAACAACGCACTCTTTACTCTTTTTCCAGAATTTGCAGTACTTTTGGCATAATGAATGTTTTGGATGCCCTTAAATATTTTATGCAGTTTTGTGAATCTTGGTGAATCATATCCATTAAGCCTACCGCCGCAAACTCAGACACTCCACTCCCTTCTCACGTCATTCCCATCACGTCTGACCAAGCCTTCCCCCTGGCACACACCTCCCCTATGACCCATACCACTTATCAGTCACTTGTACACCCGAATTCTATTGGTCGCCAGACCTCATCGTTGATATCCGTCAACATTGACAAGGTGACACCGCGTAAACAAAAAAAAACAGCGTTGAGCTGTCCACTTAACGGTAGGCCCGGTCATTTTAATTATCGCGCGCATCCACATAGTGCGAATGAGACAAGTCAATCTAGTTGTCCCAGCGTGGCTTAACACCCAGCGGTTTCAGATTTATCCGATCCCTAAATTAACAGGTTTTTGAGTTACCCGTTGTATTTGATACTAGGACGGAATGTAGGCGACAGATTCAAAGAAATAACGTTAATTTTTTTTCGATTTCACAAATGCAAACTTGAATAAAAAAAACTACTCTTAATATCGCTTTTTCGCACTTCTCCCGCCTCCAGATTTGCATTACATAATCCCTCTGTCTCCATCCCCTTGTCCTGCCCACGCGAGATGTTATCTAACTGTGTGACGTCGCGAAAACTGGTCATGCAACAATTCGGAGGGGTTGACGTCAGGGCCAGAACCTAATTCAGGCAAACAGATTTGATTCGTTAATTGGGCTCGGCCGTTGTTGTGAAGTAAACAACTTCCAGTGCTATCATGTTTGCATTTTCACTCATGTTCATCACTTGGTGTACTTTCTCGTTCATGTTCACCATGGTCTTCATTAGCTGCACAAATAGTTCAAGTGATTTGAAAAGATTAAATCATAATTAATATCTGTAGTGGACTGACAGCCGCCCCGCGCGAGTGTGCGTGCATGAAGGCCCGTGTGTAGCGATGACTCATCCCCTTTTGTTATTGATTTTTGTCAGCATTCGTCTGTTACGCACGCGTGTTCATACACACACAAAGCCACTTGGCTGGTTCGACTCTAATAAACGGTCGTGTTCTCTGTCGCCTCCTTTTTCCTATCCTCGGGTAACTACGGGCTGTTAACTAAAGGGTTGTAAGGTAGTGCTAAATCCTCTAGTCACTACATCTCCTTTAAAAACCCTTTTCTACGTGTTGTGAATCGCGTTGATTCACACTCCTTAATCCGGTCACTTTAGCCTTCGGCACAGGGTCCCTCTTTTCGCAGCATGTTGCCAGCCGCGCGGATCCTCAACACTCCCCCCTATTAAGGCAAACGATTATTCTAGATCATTTTCACAACTAGTTCTCGATGTTCGCCCGAAGAAAATGATAGCATTTCAAGTTAATCTTTGGACATTGCCAGACGGATTTCGTGTCGCTTTATAATCAAGCATAATTCAAGCAAATACAAATCAATAATCAATAAAAAGGGTACTTGAAACGCTTATATAGGAATTAGAACCTTCGTTTGCAGATTTTTAAGAGAAAATCAAGTATAAAAAGTACACACGAAGTAATTTTGTTTGTGCAAATGACTCCAACTTTTCTTGATGTATCTCGTTTCCTCCTTTTCCATGATGTCAAAGGTGGCAGCTGAATGATTGTTATAATTTAAACGTGGCACGATTGTGCTCGAACACCTTAAAAAAGACACTAAGTGAAAGACTAAAATGCCATCAGTGAAAAAACACATTACACCCAATTGCCATAAGAGACATAAGTAAGTTTGAGACTGCAACACTAAAAGTCAGGCCGTCGCTAAATTTCATCACTTCAAGCGCCTTTATCAAGAAGCTGATTTCAGTTCCGCAACTAACACGACAACTACCTAAACCCCATTCACTCATTAAGTGGTTAAAATGGATTAAAATTAATATTGAGTGCACCTTTTATGGAAGCATTTTGCAGTCCTCAAAGTAATTTGTCAAGCACTAATTTAAGTGGCTAAC
This sequence comes from Mesocestoides corti, assembly GCA_900604375.1. Taxonomy (NCBI): domain Eukaryota; kingdom Metazoa; phylum Platyhelminthes; class Cestoda; order Cyclophyllidea; family Mesocestoididae; genus Mesocestoides; species Mesocestoides corti. The sequence continues at coordinate 77,958 of UXSR01005208.1, forward strand.
AAAATCCAGAAAGAAGACATGCATTTTTTAAAGTCATGGACTAGTAGTTCACCGAATACTCAGTTTGGGGTGCATTCGATAACCTAATATTTGCATTTTAAGATCAATTAATTAAACAGTTATATTTAGAACGCATACACGGGAACAATTAGAACGCGTAATACACACAAGACTGTAATTGCGTTGTTTAGCATTTGGCAGCGAAGTGCACAGACATTTAACGGGTTTTCTTGTGATTCAAAAAAATTCAAGAATTTAATTAAATCAATTATCGGCCCGTTATAAATTATAAATTAGATGCTTCCAGTGATATTTATATACACGAAACCACTTTAGTTCTCAAGACCACAGACCACCTACCATTAACGCTTTACTACGAAGGGGAGAGATTTAACAATATTTGTAGTTGCAATGCTAAGATGTGTTCCCTTAAATGTAATTGGCCAACTCAAAACTTAATTTTAGTTTTACCTCTCATCACTCTCCTTTTAATTCATTACCTGATGATGCAACGTGAAGAGTCGGAGCTGCTATGAACTTTTTCGTTCCGTTACTACTAAAAAACCGAACTTTGTAAACGAAATGGAGTAGCTTTGAATGGTTTAATGGTTTATGTTTGAAAAATTCAGTAACCTAGGGTTACTGGTGAGAAGGTTGTCCAGTTTTGTAAACACAAACGGTATACAAAATGCTGCCAAAATTTTAAAATGGTAGCAACAACAACAGAATACTCAACATATCACTTGGGTCGGTACAGCATTTTGCATTACCTGAAGGTTCTGAAGCCGCATGTCGAGAACTTTTTGTGAGCGTTGAATGCCATCGAGTTGAGGCAGCTGCAAATTAAAGGGTGATAAAAAACCAAGGGGGATTCCCGTTCCACCAACAAATGAGCAACGTTTTACACCACTGCGTCGATTTCGCCGAATCGGGCCACCTCCCACCGCGCTGGGGGTGAGACTGTCACTGAGATTTCCAGCCGGGGTGCTTCGCGACTGAGGAATGCCTATCGGTGGTACATCGTCTTCAGCATCTATATTGGAAAGCCTGGTTTAAATGTCTTGAGCAAATGAGTGCAGTTAACTGAAATCAAAAGTTTTACTCAGCTCGCGACTCTTAAGGTGTTGGTAGTAGAGGCTGCTGGTTTACACAAAATTTAGCATTCATTTAAATTCGGACAAAATGTGCAAGTCATTTTATTGCAAATGACATGTTCTGGTAAGTGTAGTTACATAAATTCTTCCGTAAGATGGAAAAAGTAGTAAAAAAAGCATACATTGTTTGCGATGTCTCTGAGATTTTGACATTTTATCAAACAAATTCGGACAACTTTTGAGCTAGACATAAAAGAGACACCTATTTATGTTGTCTAAAATAATGAGAGCCACTCACCAGCGAACTCCATTCCACGATCACCTCCTGCAAAAAGATCAGCGGCATTCATATCGTCAGCTCGTAAATAAGTGCTTTCTTTTGGCTTCTCGCCTTCGTAACAGAAAAAATTAATAAAAGGCATTGTGATTAGGGGACTCATTTTACAAGGTAAAGGCTCAAATGACGTAAAATAACGGAAAAAGGATACTAGTTTCTCTAAAACAGTCTGCCTTTTTAGTTTACAGACAAATACGCATCGAACCTTTCAATTGCTTAATCGTGTTTAGCAATTTAATGAAATAACGTTGTATTTTCATCGCAGTGATTAGGGTTTTGATTGCAACTACTGGTTAAAATTTACGAACCTTTACAATTTGCACATCCAAGTAGCTTGCCGACTACTCTTTAAGTCTCTACTTAAGCATCAAAGAACGACAAAAAACATAACAAACTCTAGCTTTACTCTGGCATTGACTAAATCTAAAATCAGCGATCTTTCTTGCTGGGATGATCTATTATTTGAGCTAGAAATTAAGTTATTTACAACAAAACAAAAGATAATAGGTTGACAGAGCCATTATGGATTATTGATACCAATCCCAAAGACTTAATGTTAATCAATCAATCAATCAGCTGTAGGGCATTCGCAGTAACCATGTCAACCGTTTTGACAAGCGTTTTCTTTTACGCAGAGTGTGTGTTCTAGTGATCACAAATGGATGTCAGGCTGACAAAAAATGGTGATGAACCGTGGCTTAGTTTACACAAACAATAAAAATGAGTTATTGTTAATAAAGTACTGCGTGAGTTTGAATGGGAAGGGAGAATGTGTGTGCAGCTTCTTTTACGATTGCGACGCTCTACAAACTAGGGACACAAAATGGATGGAATAAGTAGGGAAATTGGATCACTATGGTTTTGTTTTAGATGATCGATTTTCATCAGATTGGTCAGTTTGACCTGTAAGTAGTTGCGTTGGGTTAGCTTTTTAATGCTAAAAAAACAAAATTATTGCATTCTTATTGCTAACTGATTAAAAGTGTACCACACTGCTATTTTTTCCCTTGTTGTCTTAAGTCTGACATGCAATGAAGCTCATTCTTAAGAAGGAACAAACCTCGAGGAAATTGAAATTTGATAATAGCCCTTTTAACTTCGCCAATATTTCTCATGTGAACCAATTTAAGCCGGCTTAATTGGCTAGTAAAAGTTTTTGAAATCGACCCATCTTCGTTTGTTTAATTCCCACGTGTCATAACGAATATAACTTTAGCAATTAAGCATTTTGGCTCTTGCTAACCTTCCGCGTCCTTTGCCCGTTCCCTTTTAAAAAGGTACCGCCTCACTAGTCGCTGCATAATGTCTGCATAGGAGGTTTCGTGGACCTCAATGTCCCTGGTCTTGCAGACATTTTCCCGTTTTATCTACAAGACATGGAAAAAAAGTGTTTAGTAAGCAGATTGGTACTGTGGTCACATTCACATTAGTTGTGCATGCTGCCACTTATTTCGCTCATTATTTAACCTATTTGAGGCTCTTTAGAGCAATCTCAGAAAACAGCTCTTTTTGACCCAGCATTCACTGAAAGTTAACATCATAGGGATCGTTTGTTTTTGTTTCAAATTACCAAATTGTCGTTCACACCAAAGTTATTTTTTAGCTAAGTAAAGGAAAGTTGAGAAAATGTCGTCTTTTAAGTTTTAAAGTCATAAAATAAACAATTTGAGGCCCACGTTTACTGTTCAGTTTATAAGTAAGTCTAATAAATGTGAAGACAACGCCTTAATCTGCAGTCGGCAACTTTGATTGTGAGGCCCTTTAAATTAAACATTGGTACTATTAGGGGCCTTAAATCAGCTGCCTAGATTCATGGCCTTCGTTGGCTGACTGTGGTTTTATTTTGCATTTAGAGGGTGTAGGTGCCCATTAATACAGCCATTAGTCAAAAGTTAATCTATTTTTCATAAGACGGTTGGCCTTTAACGAGAATTGTGGCAATAAGCATCAGAGAGTGCATTAATAATAAACTAGTTAATGCAATCAGACACACCGGCACTATTAGACGGGTAACTGGACATTGTAAGACAGAAAACAAAATTTTAATTGAAAGTTTATCACTTTTTTGCGTTTTAGACTTGCAATGACTTAAGAGACCAGTCAAGAATGAAGTTGACCGAGTAATCAGAATAGAATGCGAGTTGTGAGATTTTTAAAATGCCACTTCTAGGATTGCTTGATAAATGAAAGGCGATTTTTGAACATTACACAAAAGATGGGGATCAAATTAAGTGTAGCAGTTAAATATTTTTTTAAAATTTTAGCTGCTCAATGCTCCACAAAGCTTTTACAAACACGTAATATTAAAAGATGTTTTGTGTCCAAAATGAAACCAATGAAGAATAACACAGTTATTGATTTTCTTTTGCAGATTAAGTTGAACAAAGCCGAAATGCAAAGGGTTTAATAAATTGGCTTGTTAGAGTATAAAGCTCAAATTTGTTACGATTTTCGACGTCCAGATTATATAGCATTCTTGAAAAAAATTGGTGAATACGCACTTAATGAGCTCACAAATAACTACATGTGTAGATGTGAATTAGTAAATGACTTAAACAACAATTTGCTGGCAAAAAGTCTGGTGTCGTTCGCTTTGAAAGATACCACTACGCAGTTCATTGAATCGTTAATTTTGCAATTAAACCAACTGCGTTTCTTCCCAAACCATCATGAATTCCCGTGTTCTGTCGTGAGAAAACCTTCCGTGTGCCCTTGGACAGTTTGGAGTCTTTAAATTTTATAGCACCGATTGATGGCACATTTTAAACTGAAACATATTTCTTAGATAGCTTCTAGATCCTCACTTTCAATTTCTAGATCTTAATTTTTCTGACCCAAGTTTCTTTCCTTTTGCGTCTGTAAATACAACGAGTCGCTTTAAGCAGGCAATAGGACTAGTGTTTTTTGTTGGGAAAAACCAACCGTCTAAATTGCAGTGTCCCCGAGAGGCAAAAAGTCGTCTTGATCACCAAAACGCGTAATTCCAGTCTCAGTCTTGGGCAGAAAAAGTGAGGAATTTATCTAGTCCAGATCTGCATTCACATGGGCTTGCTAAACGCGTGATTTCCTATCTCTTAGCCGATTGTGCATTCAAAACGGAATGAACTAATTAACACGATTTCGGGATGCAGCAAGGAAGCATACCAAATCACTGCGACAATTGTTGTGGAATGAGCTTTCTTGTGTGTTAATCCTACCCGTTTTTCGTGTGCAATTGTCCCATCAAAACACTTTTGCTGTTACAAAAATTTTTTTATTTCTTTCTGTGTGAAAAACGTTTTGTGGCGTTTTGGTAGTTAGATTTCCCCTTAAAATCATACGCACGCGTACTGACTAGAAATGAGAAGCAAATACGCAAGGCGGTTAACATTAGCTTGTCTCAAGTGGCTTTATTGTACAAGTTAAATGGCACAATTTTTCCCACAGTTTCATTAAATAATGCCAACTTAGCAATGCTTTTCATTGGCATCTGGACTCAGCACAAGGATTCTGTAGTAAAAGGCCTTCTATTAGTTAGTCAGCAAAACATACTGAAACTTGGCGTTTGAGGAATCAGACGCTAGCAAGTGCCTTGTTACTTGCCTAAATGGGCTCTTATGGCACACTCCATTCATCTCTGCAGCCTTGAGTTTTAAATGTTACAGGGGTGTTATTTTATTAAAAAAAATCACAGCCAAGCATGGGCTAGCATGAATGTGGTATTAGATGGTGCGATGCGAACCCCCTTACTCATCCTAAATGAAAAATTGATTGCAGTCCGACTTGGGGTGTCCACTTTGCCACAAATTCTTCCGTTCGAAGCCCCAAAGGAGTAAACTTCTTTAACCGAATCCCTAAGCACTTTTGTTAGACACTTGGTCAATGCTAGTCGTTTTCATTAGGCATTGAAAATGGGGCCTTAAATAATGAATACCTTAATAAAATGCGTACTCCTGGCGTAGCCTGTAGCCACAGTGGTTTCGTTTCTGAAGACAGTTTTTATTGACTCTAAACCACGAGCGAGACTGTGAGCAGTTGGAAGAATGTTGAAAGGTGCGGGCAGCGTTGAGCCGTTGTCGATGTAATTTAGCCATAGTTTGGTGCGGGCGAATTTCCACTCCACATCGCAGTCCTCCTATCCATTCAAGCAAAATCAGAGGCGGTTAAAAAAGAGAGCCTCGAGGAAACTATAGGCTTCGACATCCTTCAAACAAGGTGACGTTTAACTGAGAGCAGACGAAAAGCCTTATGTAAACTGCATGGTGATATTTGTGTTGAGTATGATTATTTAAAGCAGGAGTACAATTAGAAATAAGTGCTTTTTTGTATAAAACAAATAAGATGTTTGATTTCTCGTAACTACTAAGTAGCATCGAAACAATTGTTCTTTTTTAAGACCGGAGGTTTCATTCTAATTTCTTCGTCACGTTATGCGTCAACAATTTTCCCGGGCTTGTGAATGAATAGAAGGTTGGGGTAAGTCGGCTTAAACATATTTTTGTAAAATCTAATCAGATTGACGGCCAAGTAATCAAGATCGTTTGAATTCCAAGAGTAGCAGCGCACGGTACACAATTGAGGCACGTAAAAATGAGAAGATGCCTAATGCTTATCTTTTTATTTGTAGGAAAAATGTTATGAGAAGCTGGAAAAATTTAGTATTGTAGTAAGTTTATTAGTTAGATACACTGATAAAACGGTGTAAGCTATAGACTCGTAATACTAATTTATGCCCTGTAAAATGATATAACTTTGTCATTCACAGCAGAATACTATCTAGAGACTAAAAAACATCTAGAATTAAAGCTGTAGTACTAAGTACTGATGGAAACCATTACTAAAAATTGATTTAACTCCGCCAAAGTTCATGATTCAAGCACTAGTTCGCAAAACCTCTGCTACAGTCCAACTAAAGACGGGCACTCATGCACGACAGTTATAAAAAAATTAACTAAGTGAGCCCTCCTATCATTAATATTTGATAATTCACGGATCGGACGCTTATTCGCCTGAGTAGTAAAGAGCAAAGAGACCGGGACTGTGACGTTGTTTGAACACTTGCGGATGCAAATAGGAAAAACGGTTTTCTCAACAAACCACTCTTAGGATTTGACAGTTGGCGAAGTCAAACTATGCCCTTAGTAAATAGACCTTGCCGCCAAAATGATTTTAGGCTAAGCGCTTCACCACTTCGCTAACTATTGTTTTTAGTTTTTTAAACGTTTTGCACTAGACAGGCTTATTAAGAAAAAAGAACACTAAACCACCAGTTTAATGCATTTAGCTTGTTAGTTTTAATCGAGGACTGTAAGAAGTGCTACTGTACAAACAGCCTAGCTTAAAACCATATTTAATTGTAATTTCAACGCATTTAATTTAGCAATAAAACAAAAGTTGGGGGCGATTTTGGTTTCCAGCCCCTTGAATTGCAGTGACCTCTTCTTCCATTAGTATACACGATTTACCAGTCACTAAATCTTTCCTTAAGAATTCACAACTAACCGTTTAAATGTTGTTCGCTGAAATATGCAAAAGTCATGTTTATTCCTTAAACTAGGAACCCCTAGACACGTATATACAACTAAGGATCTTAATACCAAGGTTTACGCAAACGCGTGGGGATATTGTTAAGTTATTAAGTTGTACTAATAATGGTAGACCGAAAAGCTCTCAAAATATGAACTGCGGTTAACATGTCAAGTACTTCGCATACCATCATGTATTTTTCCTTGCAAATGCATTTACAACAAGGCTATACTTCATGTTTTCTGCCAAAATACCGTTGATTAGGGGTTATTCGTACCTGAATACTCTCGAACGAATGACTCATCATTGCTATTAGCATGTTGACGAGAACGATGATGATGATTCCATGGTACACGGCGAACAGAATCATGCCCACACTGTCAACCACGACGGTGTTGGCGTCGACATCAATCATTCCGTCTGAGTACTTGTGTTCTGCGTTGTCTGAAGCATTAAGTAATAAGAGTTAGGAGCTTAAAATTTAAATATTTTCACAAGTATTGGCTCTACGTTGAAGCAGTATAAAACGGCTGTTGATGCAACTGTTGCATGCCGTAACAAGAGTGACCAAATATAACTGAGCTGTGATGAATTAGTGGTAATTCTCACAAGTCTGCAGAAGGATTTCAAATTCTAAAAAAATGAAGTTTGTATTCTCGAAAAAAAACTAGGAACAGCTGATTTAATCATTGTGCTGGCATTAATAGAGTAAAATCACTCAGACGATTACACCCCGATTGGTTAATTTGTAGAAAGGGTGTTTTTAGAAGTTTCCAATAGTACCTATCAGTATCTTCAGCAAGCCTTATTAGCAGTGCCAATGTTTGTGGAAACTAAGACATTGATTTGATTGAATAATCACGATATCAACCAAAAAAACTGGACTAGAAATTGCATCCGTTCTCTCTGCGTAATTTAGGATGATCATTTTTTATTTTGATATTGTTATCCATTAACTCTGAGTGCCTGGGCATTAATGTTTAAGTCGTGATCAATAACAACGCTTGGAAGCGATAAACGTCGGCTTAACCCAGATTACAGACAACACCTGTTACACACATGGTCGATAACCCGGCCCCCTAACCGTTGATATCCTACGGCTGAAATAGCGAGGTCATGATAGCAAAAATTATGGGAAACAATAACGGTATCCTAAATATTCACTTTTTTCTAATAATTAGAAATGACTGCACAATGTGCACAGATGGGAATGAAAAAAACAGTGTGGGTCATGAAGCTATTTTCAATTTTTACTTTTTGGCAGTAACTCGTCTGGAATGCGCTTTTTGTGCCCTTTTACTTTGCTTCTGATGTGGGTTCGCTTCTACCAGCTAATGGCAATCCGAGTGACTTAGTGGATTCACCAAACCAGAAACGTTTAGGCATTACACTCCGTGAAATCATTGGTAAACAAAATGAAGCCAACCTAATTAATTATTGAGAAATGTTATTGTCAGTCGTTTCTTAATTGTTGGGTAAACCAATTTCATGACATAGAATTAGACAGAGACCAAATTGTAGAACTTCTACTCTACAGAGCGTGTTAAGGGTTAGCATCTTCAGGTTAAAGCATAAATTCGAATTTTTAGAGAACGATGAGGTTAAAAACCGTAAAATTGGCTTCGAAAACAGCGCGATAATTTCTCAAAGTCAAGTTAATTTTGCTTGTCTTTTAAAATATTTACCAATCGTTTAAATGTAGAATTCTATAAAATTAGTAGTTGGCTTAAGTTTAACATTTCAATAAAAAAATTTGTTATTCCCTGACAATGAGTACTACAGTACTACCCAGTTAGTCCCTTTTGACTCAAACCTTTTGATAGTTTACTTGCAGTAACTCCGTTTTTATGGCATAACGCACAACAGTTCTGTAGTAATTTCTGCTGAACTAAAAATTACTATGTTTTTTGATGTCTTGCATGTTTAAACAGTACGTGTAGTCTTTAAATTTTAGACTACGTAATGGTCAGTATAATTTTTGAAGAGTAAATGCCACATTTAGATAAGTTATCAGCTGTTGTGACATCAAAGTACGACGTTCTACAAGTTACGTTGATAAAGAAATGGAAATAGACATGACAAATTCACTTAGTGTTTAGCACTAAATTGACAAAATTGATATGCAAATCCTGGAAATTAATATAATTTAATTTTTAAAATCGTCTCAAAGATAACTGAAAGGCCAAGAAGTTTGGTGGATATTTATGTGCCGACAAAACCAGACGGTTTATGCGTGGAATTCACAACACCCAGGGCGCTTGTTGCATCAATTATTTGGAGCATAAAGATCACCGGAATTTGTGGTCAAAGTTAGCTCTTTTTTTAGAATATGAAAACGTCTGACTCGTCTATTTATTGAAGTAGAACTAGGAGCTAAAGACTATGTATTGTTGCCACATTAATGCCTTTATGTGTTAATATCTGGACTTGGCAAATGCTTTTAAAAATTACAATATTTAATTTGCAAAAATATTCCGCTGACCTGATTCTATGCGCTCGAGGTTGTAAAAAAAACCCACGAAACTTATTCGAGTAGTTACCTAAGGAAGTACATTTTTGACTAACAAATACGAAGCAAAGACTTTAATATTTAAAGGAAACTAGTCAAACCTTTTTTGCTTGCACTTGTTTTTGTACCACAAAAATCGTGTTTTTTAATTTAGTTTGCTTGATTGTTATAAAGCTGAATGACCTGGCATTTCATGGTGTACATCTCAAAACATGATCATTATTTTGTAAATTCGTTCACCTATTTGCTCAAATATGTTGTCGCGTCAGAGTATCTCAGCCATAAGTTTTAAAAGTACGTCGCTGACACTTGCCTTGGGTCAAAATTACTTGCATTTTGCTTGTGTTTACTGACAAAGGCTACTTTAGAACATTAAAGTCAATTTACTTGGTTGGCAAATAACAAGAGAAAGGACAAAAATCGCCGTTATTATAATGTGACTACTGATGTTGCAATACGCCAGAACTTCATTTGCTATAAAAAGAGTTCAAGCCATTTCCTATTTCACATATCATTAATTCCATTAGGTTAAAAAAAAACTGACACCACGCCCTTCCGCAACTGAGAATTTAAAAATTGAAGGGGTGCCAAATCGACTGGTTCTCCTGAGAAAAGAACAATTAAAGAAGTTTACCTGGTCTTCGAATTGGCACTCGTGAAATGCTGACTTGGCCGAACATTGACCAAAAGAGACTATACAATGTGTGTCTTAGGCTGCAAAGAAATGAAGCAATAATCTGTGACGGAAAAAGCAAATATTAACACAAAGAAATAGACTATAATGCCGCACTTAAATCCAACCGCAGTCCTTGAGTGTACCTCGCCAAATTGTAATTGATGGACTCATCGCAAGCAACGCCTGCTTTATAATTAACGCCTAATGCAGGACTCTTTCAAACCATCGGAACCTTCTATTTCGTTCCTCAGTTTAATCACCACCTATGTCAGCTCTGGACTTAAAAGTGCACACCACGCAAAGCTACGTAAGTCTTATGTCAGTCGTAAAATCGCAGTTACACACTGCTGATACCGTTAAACTGTTACCTCACCTATGTACACACCGCGAATCCCCCACAAAAAAGAATGCATTTTTAGTAGACTGAAATGCCTTACCCCTCGAAAGCTTCAGTCGCTGGTTGGGGCCTCCCGGTAGTATTGGGAGGGGGACTTATTAACTGAAGGCCGTAGTACCAGTAAAGATTATGCAGGCCAACCATGAAGGCAAAGATAACCTAAAATCACCCAGATGATATTTTGTCATGGGTACAGGAGGAGGGGGGGTAGGATTAGTAATTTTTAAACAGATGGAACTTCTCTCGACATAATCAGCCCTGTTGGTGTCACAGTAGTAATGCACTAACAATAACGCATTACTGCTACGCAAATGAGAGCTCAGGTAATGCTCACATCTGCATTAGGCCAGAAGATTGAGGGTCTGGTGTAAAGTGCTTTCGTTGCCATGCATCTAAGCAGTCCTGATTGAAAAATACCTGCCATTACTCGCACACCCAGCCTTTCTTACTTGGTGTGATGTGCTAATTGCCAAACGGCTAGCCAACGCACAAGCAGGTACATAGATTGAATGGGCATAGACTATGGTTAGTCAGTATGCTTTGGGCTTTTGAAACAGGAGGATTTTTAAATGCGTTTAAGGATAATGCTTTCATGTTAAAAACAAGAAAGCGTTAGTAAATAAGCCATCAGCACAGTCAGCCTGCTAAAATACTGCGCACGTCTACCCTCAAGTTGTGCATTTTTTTAGCTAACACACAAATCTTAACGTCACCAGTAGTGTGTTTGAAACTTTACAGAATAATTATGAGAACTAATTTAATTTGAAGGCAAAAAATACAATATTTTTTATTGTACCTTTGCTTATAAAACTAACTTGTTTATTCAGGCCTGATTTAAAGTCTCCAGTTATCAAACATTTATTGCGACACCTTTTAAATATTCAGTGATTACTGTCAGAGAAAACTCAGGATATTTCTGATTATTAATAGTGTACATTTTACTTGACAATAAGTCATAGTTGAGGAGAAGGCAACTTATCCAACAAAAAAGGGAAGCAGCCGAACATTATTCTTTAAATAATTCAATTAGTCCAGTGCATTTATTATGTACCCCTTGGTATTTCTGCTCAGTTAAATGTTGAGGTTAAGGTAGTCCAGTTAATTATGTATCTTGGTTAGACATTTAACTGATGAATTTTGAACCAAGTCAAATGTTTCACTCAGTAATTTCCCTTCGACACTCGTGTCAAGGAAAAAAACCATTTTAATTCATGGAATGAATGTGTTTAATAAATATCTAATCTCACATTACATTTCTTGAAATGTATAATTACACAAACACAGCATGTTCTATCAAAATAAATGTCGTTATTTTTATGTACCAGTTGCCAAACTGTATAAGTACAATAAATTAAACCTTAAAAGTCACTTAGGCTGGAAAACTAAACTAAAACACTCGCTCGTAATTTTTAAACGAAAATACCATTTGTCTAAAAACACAGGTATATTTCTAACAAAAGATCACGATTATGACAGGTTTGGTAGTCACGTGGTACAGGTTGTGGTGGAAGTAAGGTCCTGAATTTTAACTCCTCGTAATTATTTTGTAATTAGGTTAAAAAAGAAAAGGAAACCAAAGTGAATCTTTAATTGGGTTAAAATGGGAGGCAACTAATTTGCTTTATACGTATAAAAATGTGTTAAAAATCTTTTTTTAGCAATGCACGACTGTTTCTAAAGTGACCACACATTTTGAGGTGTGCTAAAACAGGACCACCAGTGCGAAAGATGGCTGACCACTGTATCGTATGAAATGCTACATGTTATTTTGTAAAATCTGATGAAATGTAGACTGTTGTCACCACCAAGGGGGAGCACAAGTCTTTGTTTCAACCTACATAATTAAAAAAAATATTTATTTCAATTCAAAGCATCTGCAATTAATCCTGGTAAAATTGTAAACATGAACTAGTTTGTCACAAAACGGAATCTTTTAATAATTCCAGCACGAAAGAAACTCATTAAGTTACATTATTTCAAGTCCTAACCTAGCGCACATAATAACTTCGTCATAATAACTACATTGCAGTTGTTTTTTGCCAAGCTCTTTCTGCTAAATTGAATTTTATTTTCCTAAATTCATGGAATATTTAGACTATTCTGGTGAATCAAAGTGCGCGATTTAAATTGCAGCACATAGGTATCACGGAAATTTAGATATATTGAGTCAAAATGTTGTTTGGGCACGGTTCCAAATTGAATGTTATATAGCGAAAAGAAATGCATTAGTTTTTTAGTCTAATGTGCATTATAAGAGGCCTTGTTTGGGAACATTTTTGTTTCAATGTTACAACAATGATGATATAATCCTCATTAAGGTATCGTGAAAATATTCTGATTCGATCTGATAAATATTAAATCGAATTTTCCTTGACGCACATTTACGACTTAGAGCATGACATATTTTAGTGTGGTGCATAATGAGTTGAATAATACAACTGTATTCAGACGGTCTCTTAAAACCTACATACCTCCGAATAATTCTTGTCTGGTGAATGGGAACCAGTTTCGGGCTACCCTGTATATCTGCTTCGTCTTTAAAACTTTTGAAGATTTAAACGGGGTGGAAAATAGGATTATTACAGTCCCAAACACCTCCGTTACTAAAACCAATGACTGCGTTGTGTCGTTCTTAGCTTCACCACCAAATGCGATTCAGATTTCTTGCACATATGTATAAATGTGTAGAGAATCGTGTTGATTCACGTCCAATAACCCTTCCTCGCAGCTTCCAGCACACTTCCCCCCTTTTCACGTGAGACTGCTGGTTCATTAATCCCTCTGAATGTACCACAACCACCACCAACCGCTTTGGCCATGTGACCTCACAAACGCCTGTGTTCATTTTTACATGTCCACTCAACTGTAAAAGTACACGGACACAACTTGGTTGAACTACCTAGTAAACGGTCGTGCCTACCATCTCTGGACTTGTTGTCTTCCCGGGTTACTCCCGTGGTAAAAGGTCTTCTACAAATGTATATATCAATTCAATCCTCACCAGTATGTATAGCACCATGAATCGGACAATGTCAGTGAGCATGCGCGTGAAGGATATTTGTAGAGGACCGAGGGCCTCAAATGCCGGCATCAGGTAGGTGGTTCGTGCGAAACTGAAGACGTTCGCAATGGCGAAGAGGACGTCAGAGACTATTTCTGGGTCATCTGCCTTCCACCGAAACCGGGCTGTCAAAGTCAAAACACACTTGTGAGTCTTAGCTTTTTTTGTCAAACAAGGAGACAATACTTGATAATCCTCTCTTAAGTGCTAGTCGACAGTCCGTATGAGCTCGAGAAGAAGGACAAGACAGGTGATAGCAAATATTACGCTTTGTTTAAATGTGACCACCCAAGTCTTTTATACCAGAGCACATGAGTGAATATCGAACGTCAACTCTATTCGACAATCGATGACATTCGTTCAACCCGCAAAATACACTTCACTCAAGCTCGTTTGATGAAACTTGACTAAGTATTCCGTGTTTTATCATTCATCGTCGTTCAAACTAAATAAGTCATGAATATAGGATGCTAGAAATGTGCGTAGAAAATTTGCACACAAGCATGGTGCATGGCTTTGCTTACATATCCAAATTCCTGAGCAGCATGCTCTAAAATTCGGTGAGCTGTGTTCATTGGTCCAATTTCCCATAAGTGACAGGTTACTCCTTCTCACGAGCTAAATCTAGGCATCCATGTCCATCTCAGGTATTGCATTAAAGATAATGGCTTTGGCATATAACACGAGCTTTTGTATCAACAACGTCCATCATTAAAAAAAATTCCTTGAATATATTTTTGCAGGATTTATAAATACTGAACTCCATGGGGTTGTTATTAATGCTACAATCTGGGATATTTTCAAATAAATCATGGTAAAGGTTTGCTTAAACAAGCAATTATAGATCGTATTAGATTGTGGAAACTACCAGTTCTAATTTACAAATTTCTTTGCGCCTAATGCGTGGCGATATTTCAGCATACCGTGACAAAACTGCATTCCAACATTTAGGGTCAGTTATTTAAATCTTAAATATTTCATGAAGTTACATCGTAAGTAGCAACACAAAAAAATTAAATTTTTATGTTTTGCGCACAATTTTAAATGTCATGTGCGAAATAATTGGTAGACGAAAATGTATAATTAAATTTCCTCTTGCAAGTTTTTTTGCTTGCGAAGGCCAAATATTAATTTTTATACTTTACTGTATCAACTAGTGCATTTTACTTTACTCAATACGCTTAGACCAGCCTCCTTGCGAATTGAAATTGATTGTCGAAACCTTTAATAGTTTTTTATTAAAATAAAGCTATTTGCACCAACAATCCTGTTGGTTTAAATTACTTAACACTTGTCATTAGTTGTTTTAAAATCACACTGTAATAAATTTGTACAATGAAGCTGGCAGTTATTTTAAATCAAGTTGTTAATGACCCCATATATTTGCTTTTCCGCAAATAAAGCAATTCTGAAGTCTTAATTTGAAATGTGCTTCCAGGAAAAAATCCAAGGTTATTCTTCCAAAATAAGTGTCACATTTTACGCAGCAGTATAAACTCTGATCTTGTAGGAAAAAGTCAACTCTTCGTTAAATTACAACGTCAAATTTACTACCTCGTCATTTACCTTAAATCAAAAAGCCATAATTTAGAGTTGACAGGCGTTCTCTAACAGGAATCTGAAGCTAACCATGCCATCAACTGTCAAGCGGCAACCATTTTTGTGTTTTTGGAATGCATTGAATCAGTCGCTTTTGGAAAACTCTTATTACCCAGTCTATTAGTAGCCTAAACGTGAAAAACCAGCCCAATAACCATTTCAAGCAAACTTAGTTTTACTTTACAATAACTGACTTCAATGCCACGTATACTAAATACCACTTTAGTCGCAAGGCCCTAACAAATTTTGAGAGAAATAGACTAAAATTTGATATTATTCCATTAGCATCCAATTTTGCAAAATGTAACCTTCGATTTTACTCATTCTATTCTTTTGTAAATACAAACCAAGAAGCTTCAATGACTTCATTTAATCTATAAAAATATGACATGCAGCTTGAAGTTGCAAAAAAATCGTGAATTTTTTAAAAGTTTTCTTGCAAGCAGGTTTTCAAATTAATGTTATGGTATCACGCTATGTAAAGTCACGCACAATGTGCAAATTACCTATAATAAGGATACGGGAATAGTTACAGCATTATGCCAACCTACGTATAATAATGATAATTTTCTTCAAATTTTCACACTGGCAAAGCAAATTTGTGTATAATTTTTTTCCAGTTCTAAGAATCATGCATTAGGAAAGTGAGACTTCGGATATTTGGTGAAAATTTTGATTGGACAAGGAAACACCTCAAAAATTTAAGAGTAGCTAAAGACGATCACACCCATGCTCAGTGGGTTGTACATACGAGTCGTATTTTCACCACATAGTGGAAAATGTTAGTACTGTCAAAATTTTGGCAACTTGAAATTTTTCTAATATTTGAATAAAGGAAGTAATAGCTCAGTGCAACTACTTTGAGTAAATTGTTCAATTAGCCCAATCAATAAATCCTGATTAGAAATTGCGCAGCTTGAAGTTTTAATTGGCCCAATTTAAATTAAGTTCTGCCAGAGAAATCTATTTTTTAATAACAGCAATAATAATAATGCTAACGACTAACATTAATACAGCTTATTGACTTTACCAAACACATAATAAGGTACAATGTCGGTATTCAATTATCATAAATACGATGATATTTTTGTATACGGCGCATTGTGCATTCTGGTCCCGGCCAAACTCCTACGAATTCCAGTTAATGCGGCGCAAAATAAATCGGTAGTCTAAACAAAAACTATGCCTGCAATAATGTTAACAAACTTCTCAGCCAATCTTGGCTTTCTAATGAACGTCATTGTTGTACTTAACATATTAATAGTTATAATGGCTTATTACTTTATTTAACAATCAACAGATTGAGATACATGTAAATACCGTCAAATTAACCATTATCCCAAGGTTAAACCGCGTCTATTGCTTTTGAAAGTAACCACGATGTATAAAAGTTGCTGCAGTCCAGAAACACCATTTTAGCTGTACAGAAAGCCAGACAAATGCATCTGGTGCAGCCAAACGTGACACTTATCACAAGCCACTGGTCCTACTACGATGCGCATTCTGGGCTATTCTGCCAAATAAATCTTCCACATTTCAACTATGCAAACCTCGTCGTAGTGCGCGATGCTGCATGATACGCAGATGTTTTGGCAGCCCCCACACAATACACCAGGCAGATGTGCCAATTCATATGTTAAGTAGGTGGACACCACTTGTTAGTACTTTAATGGCACTGGAATGTCAGTTAAGTGAATTCACACTCATTAAATACATATATTTGCTTTTCAGCAATTTAGCCAATCGGCAACACTTACAGGCTTCGATAAAGTAGCTGGCTGACGTCTGCGGTGAGGATGTTTTCCAGCCCTCAACCATGGGTTTCACCAGCCGGCTCTCGTTTCGCCTTATCAACTCCTCGATGCGATTTGTTGCGTTAAAGAAAACATCCGAGTCACGCACCCACCCGTAGACCATTATCCGCAGGGTGTAGCTGGCAATGTACAGTGCTAAGATGCAGTAGATAATGATGTTGTAGGCACTTAGCATGTAGCTCTGGAAGCCCGAATAGAAGATGTGCTTTATTTCGGCGACAAAATGACCTATGAACAAAATGAAGTAGGGAAAAATCACTTTTGTATGTTACTAAAGAAAGCAGTGTCAATCACTCCGACCGGAAGTTTGCTCAATTCTTGGCAAAATTTGCAATTCAAACTAACGCAAACTATCGAAATTGTGCCCCAGGGTCTGTTCCTAATTAAAGGAAAATATGGGAAAACGTGCAGTATGCAGGGAACTTAAATACTAAAATTTAATGCTGCGTGTATGCTCTTTGATTGGGCGTAATTTCTAGTGGAACCAGTAAAAATGCTGTTGCGCCGAGCCCATAAATGTCTGTGCACGGGTAGGAACGCGCAAATAATGTGAAAAAACGACAAGTGAATCACTTAAACAATGAGAAGAAGCAATAAATCCAAAACAATTACTGTTAGGGAGTCTTACGCATTAAGAAAACGTCAGACGAAGGTTAGGATAAGCAGTCAATCAGGCATTCAACAAACAGAATCGACCAGTGCATGCAGGATACTTGGTCATACTGAACTCCTTAACTGACCAATCTTGAAATGTTGGGTTACGTTATCGCAAAGTCCTTGAAAATAACTTGTCATTCTAACTATCAGAAACCACTAAATTGACTGAAGGCATGCAACCATTTCCACATTGAAGCGTAAACGTAAAGTGTTGTATTTGTTGACAAGAAAGTATAAATAGGCAGGTCGGAAATGCGAGCCTCTTTAGAAAATGTTTTTTTTCGTTTACGATAACTTCACTTTTTTTATTCATCCATAAAACCTGGCAGCTGCCCAGGGCTTATTGGGGAGTTGAGAGAAGTTCAGGCTTAAAAACGACGGGGCAAATTTAGTGGTTTTTTGAGTCGGAAAAATTTGCATCTGATTTTGCACGCCCCATTTGCTCGCGGCGTTGGAGGCATTTAGGCAGTAACTATTGCAATTTAATGAACTCCTGTGTGAGATCATGAACTTTGACTAAACACAAAATTAACTTTAATGGTGTTTTGACCAGTGTGGCATGCATTTTTACGGCTTTTTACAGATGCGCTTCGGTGTGGTCGTCGTAATGCCAGTCGCAAGAGGTGGGATATGTGGTGGTGGTGGTACAAGGGGAACATGGGACGCCTAGCCAAATCGGATCTTCGCGAACCCACGTAAAAACATTCATCGGGTCATCTTCTTACGCAGATCGTAAAAATGCACGCGTTTATATTTGATAAAGTCAAAACTACTTTGATGTGATGCACTAATCAGGAAATGGCTGTTACAATGTGTAATTTAAGAAGCCATTACTTATCTCAATAAAAACTTGAACCTAGACTAGTGAATATGCGTAATAAATGATATTTGGTTGAAGCATAATAAGTGCATCATTGTAGTTTCCTGAATAATAATTTTAAATAACCGGTTGAAAGCAAGACAGAAAAAAACTATTTATTTTCTTTTATACATCTGCATGCTTTTGGTAATGTGTTTATGACCAAATTGACGATAGTATCTAGAATAAACAATTTGCTTTCAAGCTTGACATGGGCATATGTCAGTTGTTTTTTGCTCGAATTCATTCAAGTTTTTACAGGTGCATGGGTTATTTAAGTAATATACCATCCGACAGCACTTTAGTCGATGTTTGTGGATTTTCGGGCTATTTCCTATTAAACTATTTTGTGAAACATTTGTTTCTTGAGTTTTATTATGTTCCAATACTTTTTTTTACAATGACGCAGTAGTTTCATTGAGATTCAATTCAAGCTTATAGAAAAAAGTTTTGCTTTGTCATCACGGTTAAGTAATCAGATTGCTCTGTAGTTTGCGTTTGTTCGCTATCATAACATAAGCAAACACACCAGTGATGCCATATCACGTAGTGGTATAAACTTTGGTACAAAACTAAGCACGATCTCGTTGACACTCGTATTGGAGTCTCAATGATTATAAGGGAGATTTGTAGCTTCGAAATCAGACAGTTCTTGAGTTAGCCAGTATTTTAACAAAAAGTTAGTTGGTAAAAACAGATAAATGCAGCTGGCATGAGCACCTTTAAAATAATTTCCCGTAGGTAGTTATGGTTTGCAGAGTTTAATGGTGCCGCTGTGGTTGCGTGTTTTCACCAAGCAGGTTTCTTTGTTGCTGTTTGAGCTGCATCATTAAGAATTGAACGTTTTTGTTGTGACAAATTCATGAACAAATGAGGTTTTTAAGTCTACCTATTCACAAGGCAATAAAAACAGCATTTGGACAGTGCACATTCAGTCCTTACAAATTGAAACACGTGGATTAGGGTCTTTGGATCTTGTTTTACTATAATTTAGCTAGTTTCAAATAAATTTTACCTACGATTATTACTCTTAGGCCCTTAAACATTAAAGCGTGAGCCAGAAATTATATGAATACAATGTCTCATCTAATAGCAGCAAAAACTAGACTGCTTCGGTGAAAAAAATTACAAACAAGCTTTAGTAGCCTTAACTGCACCAAGAACGTTCTTTAATTTTTTAGGACATATAAATTAGGAGAATCAACGAAGAGATGATCACAGCCCCTACGTAACCTACCTGCGATCCACAAAACGATGCAGACCTGGACATGAGTAATAATGGCTTTGTTGGGGCGAAAATTCTGCTCCAACCATGACCGTACAGACAGTTCATCGGCATTGTGCGCCTCGTGGTTGTCATAATTCTCCTCGAGTCGAAATGTGGCTGCTGAGAGCAGGATTAGGAAGAGGAAGTGCGAAATGCAGTGGGTGGCAAACTTCGATGCTGGGCATCGCATTGCTCGGGCCAGCTGAAAGAATCAACAGTTAAAACTAGTGCTATTCAGTTAAACCTCCTAAAATAACCATTCCGCACTGTACACTACGGTACTGATCCCCTTCTTTAACTGCTTCACCAATAATACCAGCGAAGCTTGTGTGAATTACGTAATGGTGGCATTCAAACAACTTTCAAGAAATTCTGGGTATGTACATTAGAATCAATCAGTTAGATTTGTAGGAAAGTGACGACTACATTTTCCTCATTTGTGCATTAATTTGACGCACTAATAACGCAGAGTCAGCCTGAGTCGTCTGCTTATAAATGTGTTAAATTTATAATCTACTGAGCGAGTTTCCATGGGAAGTAATAGCAGGTAGCTGGTCATTTAACGTCGACAAGCTTCTAAACCTTCAAAAACCTTACTTACGTTTCAGTAATTCCTGCACGTCATACTTTACTCAGCCAAAGGTTTCCGGCTACATTTTGAACATTAGCACCAGCAGTTAGGTGGAACTAGACTCAAAAATTACTACCATTATCAAAACAACTTGACGTTTGACTTTTTTTCCCACCAAGACCTTAAGGTTATAACCCAAAATAGTGATGTGAATCAGGATTTGAGCTGTAATGCACTCTTTAAAATACGTTGCAGTACAAAAGATTGAAAAGAATAATGTAGATCTGCAGTCAGTTGAAATTAGTTTGCGCATATAATAAGTCACTTTGTGAATTTGAGTTTATTTATGTTGTAGTTTTGAGAAAGTGGTTTGAATTTGTGCTGACTAGTCTATTCCTATCACTCCCACGTAAGTGAGTTGGGTGTGAGATGGCAAAATGAAGCTTTCTTGACCAATTCGTATGATAAAGTAAGATGAAGCAAAAGTTTAGTACGACACACTGTCACGGGGTACTTTAATTGTCACCCGATTTTACTCCATTTCTAAAAAGACCAATTTTCCATGTTTTCAAAATAAAAATATTTACGATTACGTTGCTTTTTCGGATGTGTTAGGATTAACCCAGCCACGTGGAAACTGTAGTTTTGACTGCAGAACCATTAAATTCGTCCAGAAAAAAACAATACCTTTGTCAAAAATTATTCAAATGTCAAGCAACAGTCGTCAATCACATTTTTACCTTGCTTTTAAGTGCAATAAAGTCCGATAATCAAGGAAAAATGGTCTGCAATATGTTGGCAAGATTGCTCATTCCCTTAAATTAGCATTTTATAAAAAACCAATGCTGTGCCATTACAATTTAAAAAATGCCCCATTAACCTACGTAATCAGCTATTTATCGTTTATCTCCCGTTTGGCTAAACGGTGTTGGCGTGGCAGCTGTCAGTTTAATACCCCTCAGTTTTTGCTTTTTTAAAGAAATAGTTTAATCTGAGTGTATTTTGCTGTCCTTTTAATAAATTTTTGAGTAATACTACATTGAATCAAGTATTATATTTTGCCTCATTTACCTAAGTTGAAACATATAAGTTAAAATAATGTGTACTTGCTTAGTCTTAAAAGGACTTCAAGAAGGAAATAATTGATAAAACAAATTTTAAGTGCATTTTATAACTTCACAGGTTAAATTTTCTAGTATAATTGGGTTCAAAAGTGTATAGTAGACTTCGATTAACCATGCCTTTGGAACCAAATGACATTTTTTGTTATAACTTTTTTTTTGTTTGCTCAGACACAATTTTTTGACTTAATTTTACTTAATTAACGAGGCAGTAGCAATTGTGGCCATGAGCCTTCCCCTAAACACATTGGCCAGAGATCAGAAATGGAAAAAGCAGAAATGACAGGTAATAGTTAAAATTCGTTTTGGGAAGAAAAAAGCAATACTGTGCACACCCAGCTGGCTGATTTGGCGAAATAAACTGACGTCTTTAGTGGTTGTGACAACTTTATTAGACCAAAAACGCATTATGTTTTGTTATTAGTTAATTGCTCTAACGTGACTGTTTTTTTTAAACCGAGTGCATGCTACTGCTTAATGTGCAATAAATAACAAGAGCACGCTTTGAATATCAGGGGTCTAACGGCAGTGAAGTAAAATATTTATTGAGTAGATATAATGAACGACACAAAATCACATTAAATAAATTCTGGTGATTTATCGCTTATTAATTCGTATTGTTAACAGTTAGATCGCCCTGAAATTATTATTAATTAATACCACACACACCCACAATCACCAGACTGGACTAGGTTACTGTTTGTTTCACACTGTGGAAACGCCTACCATTGAATTGTCCTAAAGGTAACTTGAAATTAAAAATTAAAAGATAAACAAATTTTGGAACTGTTCTCGTAACAGGACGATTTGCCAAACACCTAGAGAAAATCCACACACCAAACCAAGCGTAAGAATATTGCACCTCGGGTTTTAAAGTGGGTCTTGGGTTTCGTGACACTATCAGCAGAAAATTATAGAAACAAGCCTAGGACATTAAATGCACAATTTGCCAAGCGCAAAGGTTTACCCTAAGATCACCGGTTAGTTGCTATTTTATAGCATTCTTACCCAATTCAAGCTGCTTGTGTTGCAAAATTATGTAAACTAGGAATTGATAAACCGTTTCTGTTGCAATCTTCTAAAACATTTTGTACAATAAACATTGGCCTAAACACAATTTATCCTGTTACAGTCGATTTTAAGAAGCACCGTGATACAATATTCTTTTGAATTACTTTCAGTACACTGCTTCATTAAATAGTATGGCATAAACTGAAGCACATTAAAGAAAGAATTTTAAAAAAATTAACCCTATTAACGTGTCCTCTAATTTCACAAACTCTTTGACCTAGGTGTTCCCGCTTCAGGACAACGGATATCCTGGCTCAAATAAAACATGATTTCAGGATGGTCGAAAAACTACTATAACTTGACCAGTGGTGGTTATAGGTTAACAGTTTATTTAAAAAAATTCAAGTGCCAGTTAAGCAGACATGACAGAAGCACTACGTGCTTTTGGAACATTAATAAACACAACACTTTAAATGCATTCAAATTGAGCTAGTGGAAGATAGACAATGGTTAGTGACTAAGGTAAATACATAGAAAAGTGGCGTGAGGTTTAAAACAACTCACCACTTTAAAACAGTTTAATCGGACTGAAAATCGCGCTTTGAGTGATTGCCGCATAAAAAATGAAACGCGGATTGAAAAACGGCATGCGTTTAAAATGGCACCAAATTCTCTCTATAAGCCAATTTTGCATTCTGTCAGACGACACCAACGGAAAGACAATTGTTTCGTATTTTGTTACCTTAAGCTAAAGAAAATTGTGAGATCAAGTGTATTTGTGGTTGATAACTTTGAAGCTTATATTGCCCAGAATTTTTCAGAAATAAGAACACGTACATTGTTACTAAATTTACAGTTACTACGCAATACTTCATAGTACCATTAACCAACTGATATGATTGCATAGAATTTATTTTCTTATTCGTAAAAATGAGAATTGGATGCTTAATAAAAGAGCAAAATTCATTTTGCAGCCATAATTAAACATTATTTTTTCAGTGCTATAATGTTCAAGTGAGCAACGCTTCAAATTTGAGTTGTTCATTTTGAGATACGTGATGTGGAATCATCAAGGCAGTCAACAGTTGCAAGATTTACTAGCTGAAAGTATTTTCGTAACCATTAACAGACCCAAAATGTTGGTGCCAATAAAACATCTGATGCATCAGAATTAATTTACAAAATACCAATTATGCATTCAAAATGGTACTTAATAGTAAAGCGTTAATTTGTTTGCCTTGATTAATACTTTACTCAAAGTATAATTGATTTCCAGCTCACCTAGGTAACAAAACATTGTGGTTTTTGAGCACATATTAATTCAAATACTTGGGCTGTCGTATGAAAAGGCACAACATTTTGAAGTAGCAATTCTCACGCGCCATGTTCTGAATTTAATTTTTTTTTGAATAATCACAAATTTGAAATTCCGGATTCAGCCTCGAAGTCAGGTTCCATGATTTAGCAGAAAACCAACGATTTATTTGTGATTGGTCTCATCAGTCAAGATAAGCACATTTAGTCAGACAAATAAACCCATTGTCGCGACCTCGTGTGTCTAGGTTTGCGCTATTCGTAAGCCAGACTGTTTCCAGAAAAGGTATTTATTTAAAACTTTATCCATTTAAATTTTAACTATATTATCGATCTTAGGTATTGGTAAAATCAGGATTAGTTTTAACCGACAATTAGCGATTTTTGACTGCATTTTGCGAGTTGAAGCTGCACTCACTGATTCAGAAAGATTTACGGGGCGTTTAATTGTATCAGGTTCAGAAAATATATCCATCTTGGTTGTGATTTGTCCGGGTTTATACTTGTCAGACTGCCGTAGTTATCTTTAGGGGAGATCAGAAAGGGCAGAACCAATGAAATCAGGCGTTTTGATCAAGTTTTAAAGGCAGCATTTTTCAAAACCACTTAAGCAATATGCGACTTTTTTATCGTTAACCATGAGACGAAATGCCTTTTAGATGGTTTCTAAGAAACTGGTTTTCAATAGAAACATATTCTAAGTTCCCTTCGTTCCCTCGCTTCAATGAATATATTAAAATTAACGACAAATGGCACTGGAATAATTTTCTGGAATGTAAATAAATAAGCTAAGCTCAAACGTTGAATGTCATTACAACAATATTTACATAAACAGCATGCGAACACAATAACAACAACGGTTTAACAATAGACATTTGTCTAAGCAGGTTTGTATGGAGACAACCAACAAATATGACGTACCAAAAAAAACATGGTCTCAAAACATGGCTATTTTTTCCTGTTTCGTCACTTTTTAAATACACCTACGCACAATGACAGATCATGTCCTGTTAATTTTGCCGTCTTTTACCGTTTTTGATTGTACGGCTGACAGCGACAAATAGTAAATTTTTGCTAGCCTGCTTACTGCATCAACTTTTTTGGCCTACAAATTTCGATTCTGTTCATAAGTTTCCCCAAAACGAGCTGACGGGACCCTCCCATTTGGTAGTATTTAAAAGATTTATTTGTAATCTAAGAGTTATTGTCTTTTTTGGAATGCATTTGAGAGATACTTTGCGTTTTTAGATGATGATTTCGAAATCCACACCTTTATTGATAACTGAACGATTAATCAATCTATTTTTTTAATCAATCAATTGTTAATCAATCAATTGTTTTAGTTGGATGCACCATGCCAACATGTGGGGGTGGTTTTATGCAGGAACGGTTTTAATGTAAATGAACAATGGAATATGTTTCGAGGCTTTTGCATTGAAAATTTATCAACGACCTCATATAAGGCTTGCTATCAAAAATGTTATAAAATATTAAAGTATGCAAAGCTGTTACCAGCAGATGGCTTACTTACTGAGATATAAAAAAAACTGCCTAGTTTAATTTGTACAACTGAAGCTCCAATTGCGAACGAGTTACTGTGATTACAGTATATGGGTCTTACGATCATGCTCTTTATCATTGTTCTACAGCAGCTGATTTGAAAAACACTGGGTGTCTGACTCTGCGTTAGAAAGTTAAACCTGTTTATAAATTATTTGCAAAATTAAAAATAAAGCATGCTAGACTTACAGTTCCAATTTTGCCTGGACGGGGGTTGCTAGAATCCTGAAGTAAAAAAAATTGGATTAATTTATTGGTTGGCAAATATGATACCGAAGTATAAAAATGGTGCTAAGCCAATGTTTCTTTACTTGTTCTCATGCAGCTAACTTTTGCAGTAAAGCCTTTTACCATTAAAAGGCAAAAGATGCAGGGAATACAAAAATCATTACTGCTAAACAGGAAAGAGCTAACTAGTTACTGGTTTAAGTGCATTTTTATCCAAAGTTTGGTACTAAGATTTTTTAGAAATACATTTTTTTAAAAATTTAAATTGATCTAGAGCACACTACAATTTTAGGTCGGTCAATCAATTATTGGCTGGTTAGCAATAACTAATTTGGGCTGCTTTCCACTGATTCTCTTTGCCATGTTTCCAGGTTTTTAAGTACACCAAAAGTGCTGATACCGCTAAGAGCATTTGATCCTGTTTCAAATGTTGATTTTAGTGATAAATGACGTACTTCGATCGAAGGCAGGACAACGTACAGCACACAGATTAGGGGAAGAATTGGCATTGCCAAAATCGATAGTCCAATTTTACGCATGAGAGTCCATGACTGAAGAAAAGCCGTTTCCGAGCCGTACCAGATGCTAGTAAGGTACTGCTGACAATTTGGATGGGCAACAAACTGAAAGATAGAGAATACTTGAGTGAATTTTGTAATAAATAGGTTACTTTGGAAAACTTTCTTGTGATACTAGGTTTCACAAATGTTCGGTTGCCTAAAAATTATATATCTTGTAGTTTAACCCCAGGTTAAAAACTTTCCATGTTATAAACTGTTTGCTCTGACTCGGTCATGGAAATTGGGCAAACATGAAATGATTAAGAGTAACAAGGGTACAATTGTCCCCTGCATGATTAAAGGCAAAAAAGTTTGAAAATGCGGCTTGAGTCCAAATCGGGTTTACTAACAGAACGAGTTCACAATTTGTAATGGGCTAGCACGTCTACTATTTTGTACACAAAGTACTCGCCCCTGTAAGCATCTCTACAATACTTCGGAACTAAATTTGAACTTTTCAATTTTCTCAAAATAAATATTTTTTTTATATTAAAGCGTTTCAAATGTGAAGATATTGATTTTGGAATTGCGCTTATAGAGGTTCTAGAAAGCCAAACGGGTGGATAGGGAAGGTAGTTCGCTCATAACAATTTGATTCAAGCACTCCTAAGATTACACGTTGATTTTGAGTGTCACATCTTAAAAAGGCTCTTCTGAAATTGCTTTTTAGCCTTATTTGAATTGCATCCTTTGTCCTACTTAATTTTGAATGAAGCCCGAGAGTGCATATAGTATATCTCTTCGCTTACGAATCTGACGGAACTATAGAACTAAAAAAATCTGTATTAAACATAAAGAGGCTTAAAACGTTAACATGACTGGCATTTTTGCAAGGGAATTTCCTTTCTCAGCATGCGACCTTTTGGAAAGAATTTCAGCAACAATGAGGTTTGACTTAAACGTAATTAAATGTTGTGGCAGCAGGAAAAAGGACAAAAAACGCCAGCAGTGCAATCATTACTTTCTTGTTGACACACAATAATTTTAGAGAAATGAACCGCTGCAACCAACTCTAAATTTTTGGTTGAAAAGATAAAATTCCATCTCCAATAGCCACTCTATAGTTTGTCAACATTAAAACAGGTTGCAGAAATTATTACAAGTAGTCTTGGATGAAAGTTGCGACAACCCAAGTTACTGATCTTTCATCAAACTTGACTGAACACTTAAGTCAGCAAAAATGTTTCCCTCCAAAAAACAAGACATGTGTAATGATAAAATAGCATAAGTTTGGTGCAGCGTGGGCTAAACAACAGCAAATTAGCCAGTGGCATCTACAGTGTCAATTTATTTTTGCAGATTTTTTGAAATGGCATATAGCGATAGAGATAAGAATGGCGATTTTTCGTATACAATTTAATGTTTTTGGTGTAGGACGCACATTGTTAGCACCATAAGTAGATAGAAACAGACGTAGAATGAAATAAATTTGCAAATTTGTTTGTGTTAGTTTACCCAGAACTAATGTTTTTGCAAAAAAAATCCATTTTACCAATATATATCCTTTTCGGATTTATTCCAGTTTTGGAATAATACTAGAGTGCTATCATTTTATAGCAGCTGCTAGTGCATAACACACTGACTATCTATATTACTTTAATTCGCATTATTATATATTTTTAAGTGGTAATGGAGTCTTGTATTCGTTGAATGAAACGGTTTGCGCTGCGCTGAAACAGGAACGAAATACAATAATTTTCAGTCACTAAGAATCGATTAATCACTTATGTGTCCATTGTCATCTCCTATCACTTACTTACCGCGGTACAAAAATTGACAAGATCCAATTTTTGGAAAATGCGGATTGTTTTTTGTTGGAAAAGTCAATATGTATTTTTTGGCTTCTTCCTGTAAATCATTCATTCACATTTAAAATTTTTTTTGGGAAAAAAAGGAACAACCAAAAACTTCAAAGGGGTAAGATCAGGATTTTCAAGTCTGTTAAACGGAATGCTGTCAAGCGTTATCACGGTAAAAGATGGTGGCCTTACAATTGACTGCTTGAATTTAAAAACTGAATTAGGTGAATTGCTTACAGCACTTTTTCATAGTTTTGTGCAGCCATGCGTAAGAAGTTTGCAGAGCATGAAGTCCCGTAATCAATTCTGAATTTTAACAAGACACAATTTAATCGTTGTCAATCTGTGCTTTTGCCTAATTGCTTCATGATTCACTATAAACAGTACCCAACTCTTATCTACGTAATGGTTTATGAATGAATTGTGTTATTGACGTGTGAGATTCGTTGCGGCTATGGAGAAGATGGTTTGCTTTTCCGCTCTTTCATAATTTACGGAACTCATAAACTGAGACTTAAAGTACGTTAACCGGTGGAACTTAGGTGCATTGCTGACACTTAGTTGACACAAATCCCTACTTTAATAATTCAGGAAAAGTTATGCTTGAAAGTATGAAGGAAGTCATCCTCAAGCTCTAAACGTCGTCCAGATTTAAATCACATGGATATTAAACTGGGCACTTTTCAACTGTCCAAAGAGCTAAAGCACGATAAAGCCAATGTTTGAATATTTTATGCCGTCCCTAATCACTTCTTTTTAAGCTCATTTTCTATCAACCTAGAATACAATTATCTTTGATTAAATTCCTTTAAATGTGACGTTGACTTTCAGTGTAACCGTCAGATAATCGTGTGATTTTATTGAAGAATTATTAGCATAGTCACCATTACACGAATATGCTTTTTTGCAACCACTTTGCTTATAACATAAATTTTATGTAAAATCTGATATTATTAAAATCCTTTCACGGTTTTTTACTTTATTTTAGCTTTACTTTGGCAGTTGATAAACGACTTCATGCGATACTTTAAAAATATTCTAAATTTCTTGTATGGTTTAACACTCAATTACTGTTTTATTTAAATTGGTGTAAAGTGTAATTATTGAAGAATAATATTTTTGCCTACAGTTTGTTTCTTAACTTAAGTCAAGTTTATAAATAGATAGGTAATTTTTACGTAATAGTCTAAAAGCGTTCATTGTCATGCTTAGGGTAATTTAAAATACGCAAAATCGCTCGAATCAGGAATATTAAGATGAATATTTATGCTTATATAAATTACCAAATATCACGGTTTTCTTACTCAGTGGACAATTTGATGAAAGCGTCAACTAGAAATTCAGAAATCGACTACTAAAATACGTTTAGTCTACAGAAAAGTAATACTGAGTGCGTAGGACATTTTCACTTCTTAGATTGCCCACACGTTGGCTTAGTAGAGTTTTTTGCCTAACATGTGTCATGTTATTTTATTAAAAACATTTGTTTTACTGTACCGGTTTTGTTGGTACACCATTCAATTCATAAAATAGCCTGATGTAGATTTTTGTTGTGATTATTCCATGTTTACTCTTTTCGCTGTCGTACTATTTATTGTTTGGGATAGCACGCACACGTTGGTAAACGCTCTAGACTGTCTTCATTGTTCATCGATTTCAGCAATTTGCTTAATTTGCTATTGTCTACAAAAAAAGTCCTTAAAATAATTTTCCTAGAAAATACATAAGAAACAATGAAATTTGTTGCATAAAATCAAGCTTCTAATGATGAAATAATAATAGCAGTTTTGTTGTGTATGAATTTTAAAGATAACTATTTATAGCAGCATCTCTGTATGTGGCTACTTGGTGCTGATTTTTAATCAGCCTTTGCGACCTACGTAAGAGTCTTGGAATTATTGGTGATGATGCAATATCAAAGTAGACAACTGAATTACCATTAACACGCATAAAAAGTGACTTATTAACCGTAAACAAATCACATATAATTACAATGCAACTTTAGTTCTCGGCGGCATTTATTCGCGTACTAAAACGCCGCCGTTTGTCAAAGAGAATTCGTTGAAATTTTAAACAGCTCCTAGGCGGCCCCTTCGACTTTGCCAACTAATATCTTTAAATAGCGTCCTTTCATTTTAAGTAAAGGTTACTTATAATTAGTGAAATGGTATTATGAAAATGGGATTTAGAAATTTACAAAAACCATACACCTTTTTTACGTATTAAGGTAGCAATGTAATTTCTATACATGTATTCCTTTCAAATACATTATAGGAAAAAAGAATGGATGTTCTGTTGATTGAAGTGAACAGTTTTCTATCTAAGTAAGACCGTCCAAACTTGAAACAATCAACAATGATAGTCTATACAAAAACGTCAGTTTTAGGTCTTATTGTCAGCATTACGAATTGAGTTTTGATTTTAACCACAAGCATCTATTAAACAAAGCAACTTTCACCCAATGTTTGATTCATTATACTTTAAAAAAAATTTATGCCATATCAGAGAAAAAAGGAGTATTGCATGAGGATTAAATACACCAAAGTGTAACAAATACCCACTTTCTTTTCTTCGAAGCGTATTGCCAAACGGAGGCGCCCAAGAGGATCCCGGACATTGGCTCCGTCCTCGAGGAAGTCCGAAATCACGGCCTCGACTTCCTGGGTCCCTCGACAGAGATCCATCATTTCGCAGGCAAAGTTCATGCATTGCTCAACCAATGTTAGGTACTCTCGCTAATTGGAAGAAAAACAAATTTTGTCCGGCCTTTTTTCTGCTTGAGTACTTACACGCAACTTCGCATATCTGTAAACAAATTTTCCATTTAGGCGTGTCAATTTGTGCACTACAATAACAAACTGGGCCTTGCAAATGTCTGTTATTACGTCCCATTGTTGGCAGTGCAAAGTGAGATTGACTGATAGTCTACTAATTTAATATTTCACCGTTTTTTCTAAAGCATGGACGATTCATTAGACGGCGCATCACGTCACATTTAACGATGTTCTAATGTGAAGAATGCCGTTAATAAGAAAATTATGACGTTACGAACCAAGCAAACGTAACATAGACTCATAGTCTTGATATGAATGAAAAAAGTCTAGGACGTAGCTTGAGCAACCAAACTTAAAAAGGTTTTGGCTGTAGGAAAAAATAGAACATATCAAGAACAAGCTTTCAAAAGCCCATTTATCAAAACTTTCTTAGTGCAAAAGAAAGTATTACATTAAGGTTCCTTACACAACTGTAAAGTGTGATAAGGGTTACCGATGAACACGGTTTATAGGGAGACATTAAAATGCGTTGTCTAACGCTCAAAATAGATTGGCTTAATTTCTGCAAATCCGTTCAACTTGGATTAATTACAAGGCACATGATTCAGCAATCTGACTACAAATATACAAATTTTTGTATCTACCTTCCCCTGGTGTTAATAACCTTAGTGGCCAACTAGGTTTCAGGTTGATACAGAAACATTATCACGATCGAACAATTATGGCTTCTGTGAAATGAAATAAAAAACCTGAAGTAACATTACCAGTGAGTTGCGTTTTTCTATTTGTAAGCAAGAGTTTCTAGCAGAATCAAAGTCATAAACGCATGGCGCATGAATTTCCTTAAATAAGAACCAATTAATTCCAGTTGTCATTACAGGAGCTTGCATATAAACACGTTTTCATATTTTGCAAATGATTACTTGTAAAAAAGATATGCGTCTCTGGTTTTCAGAGCTGTTATTACTATTTTAAATGTAGCGGGATAAATTAAATCAAAAATCCTAATTACGCAAATTCATATTTTCCCGACATTGCAATGTAAATAACGAATGGGGGTTCTTTTAGCAATTATCGATTATTTCCTATCTACGAGTTACGTATTTTTTTGTCACAACCGTTAATTTCTTAAGAAGATCCTGTGTTAGTGATATTTCTACGATCTTAAGCACAACATTAGCTAATAAGTTAGGATAAATAGATCGTTCAATCTCTTTATCTATCAAACCCAAAATCAGTGGTATGCATTACTTACCTTAAATTCCTTTTCTATTTCAGCCAACTTCATCATCTCCTGGCGCAATTCAAAAGTTGCCATGATAGGGTCGGGCGAACTGAGGGCCATGTACGCGGGACTCGCGAGTGCTCGATAGGCATTAAGGCGGGATCGGGATCGCTTTAATGAGTCATAGTCTTGCTTCACTTGGCAGTCGGTGCACTGGCAAGAAATCGGGTGCGGTTTCTCGATAGTGTGGGATCGCGAGAGGAACATCTGAACCATTTCGTGATTGTTGTAGTGAGCCGAGAGAATGAGTGGGGTAATGTCTGGGGAAAACTGGCTTTTTTCTGTCGTGCGGAAGAACGAATTTTTAGAATCAATTCTTTTCAATCTCTCTTCGCAGGCCATGTAGTTTGGATGTTCAATGATAACCCGAACGATTTTTACTAGACCCTTAGATATTCCATGCAGAAGAGCTTCTTCAATGCATTCAAATGAAAGTTTGTCTAGTAGCATCTCAATAGCCTCGATATTTTCCGAGTCGACGGCCAAGTGGAGAGCGTTCCGGCCCATGTAGTCGACGCAATTAACGTTAAAATTAGGACAAGAATCTGCGTCTTCGAGGGACATGCGAATGACACCAACATCACCAAGAGAGGCTGCATTTAAATACACACGCTCCTCATCCGTTAACTAAAATGCAAAATTGAAACAGACTTAATCTCCAACCTAAAAGTAATTCTTCTAGCCAAACTATTGACGTTTGGTCAAAAGCGGCGCTTTTGCCACCTTAAGGTTGTTTTTTTTTCCAGTTTAAAACGTAACCGGATTTCTTTAAGCTGAGTATTAACCAGAAAATGGAACCATACAGTGCAAAGATTACGACTCCAGATAACAGAATTAAACCCTCTTATCATAAGAAGGCCACAAACCTGACTCCACTCGGCCCTAATAAGTGCTTTTTTTAACAAAACACGAAAGATAGGCAGTTGTCTTCTTTTAGTGCAAATCTTGAGTTGTCTTGGTAGTCAGAGTTATAACCATAATGCCAAAGATTTATCAGTGCATCCAAAAATAAAGATGCAAGCATTCCTTGGGAAAAATTAATTAATGACACCGAGACTGTGACTCATCTATTTACTTGGCTCTGTTCACACGATTACCGCTGCACAGTCACGGTTTTACAAAGCTCACATAAACAGCTCGCCGCGTGGTGTTAATCATCCTCACCTCACTTGACCAAGATCACTCAGGCACTTCTGAGTAGACCCATGACAAAAAGTCACTCAACCTTGGACTTTGGACTAGGACAGTAAAATCTCCCTGTAGAAGATGTCTTTTTTTGCCCAAAGAGGCTGGGACTTGCATCGGGCAAGAGATTCTGTGCAGTGGTTTTCTTAATGTGTAGTTTGGTTGCAGCACAATTACATTGGGGATATTTTTGTGCTAGTCGCATTTGCGAAATTAACAAACAAGGTGATACCTACCAATTTTACCTGAACCTCATTAGGTAAAAACTACAAGGTGCTTTACTTACATGTAACCAATTCAGGTTTAATAATAATAAGGACTCAAGTGGTTGAACTACATGGTCTACCTAGACATTTAAGTTTGTTTGATTGAATCAATTCCAAATTAATACAAAATTTTTAATTTAATGTGTTTATGGATGTCGCAGTACGGATAGTCTTAAAATACTCTGCTAGAATAAACAAGAATATTACACGTGATGCGTATGGCTTACTTTTTACCCATCTCCGAAACGCAAATATTCACAAAATGTTTTGGTATTAAAAAACACAATATCTCAAATCACAACGGAAAATTCTTTGACAAATTAGTCTTAATACTCTGTTGACTATTAAAGTTCCCACTTAAACAAAAATTCCACGAATAGAAATACGTTTTGCTGACTGGATCTCCTTCAGGTATATGTAGTTATCCACGCATAGACAACGCTTTCAAAATTGTGTAAAAATAGTTTGAAGAGCTAACATAAGGTAAATAAACATTGCAATGCAACCTTCCACGTCAAAATGACATAATACTGACAGTCATTTTTGGAATGGACTAAGTGGGACATTTCGAACACAACACTGCCACAATAACTTGAATTAACTTTGTTCCTGCAAAATCCTTTGGTAATTTTTCGCCTGTAGCTAAAGCCCAGAAAACAAACGAATTAGCTCTACGTTTAGAGCTTTAGAGATGTTATTTGTAACGAACACACAAAATTAAGCTTTTGTGCATTCCTTTAAAGCAGCAATTACTTTTACATATGTAAGTTTTTTACATTCATTTACGTTCACTTAAAAAAACACCTGTGCGCTTTCTATTATTTTCTTCCGGCGAAAACGAACAAAATGTTGCAAAAATTTACCTTAAAGACAAACAATTTGGTGGCACCTTTATCGGCACCGTTTCTTACCGTGAAAAACAATTCGGGTTGTTACAAAATTTTAAAAGCATTAAAAAATCACTTTTAAATGACGTGTTTGACTAAACTTGACGCAGATTAGTTGTGCTTAAGATTACTTCACAACTAACTAGCGTATACTGAAGTCATTCTAAGGAAAATAACAAACTTTCATTTCATGATATTTACACGTCGCTGTTTTGTGTGCTGATAATGTTTACTCTTTTTAAAACTGCCGTTGAAGAATTTTATTTTCAATAGACAAAACTGCTGTTGTCCAATTTCTAAAAATTGTAGTAACTTAAAATATGGTTTGGGGCTATAGATCCAACTCCGGATCAGCAAGAACGATTATAATTCCTCAAATGATTTGTTAACTTAATGTTGGCTTTAGTAAGCAATTAGGTATTTTTTTTAAATATTAGACTTTGACCGCCGTTTTAGCACATAATTAGTAGACAATATAGAATAAATCTTGCGTAGTTGTTTAATTAAAGACTAAATGTTGTTTAAGTAGGGTTTCTACAGTAAAATAGCATGTTATTGTGCTATTAAAGCAGCTAGGGTGTTTTGTTGTTTTTGCGCATCATATGAAGACAGTGTCATTGACAAATGCCTCACCACTTAAACTTACTAAACCATTTAAGTTCAAACAATGCACTAATTTTTTTCGCCTTTTTTTACAATGAAGTAAAGGCAGTGCGGTCTGTCAATACCTTAGATATGTTCTGCCCATACATTACTGAATGAAGTAACTAATTGAGCATAATTGCGCCTTTTTACAAAACCATTCTTATAGCTTCAGTTTTTGCTTTTTTGGTTTCGACGACTCAATTGAATGTTATCTAACTTTGAACCACCCAGTGGGTTGTTTTCGTTGGCTTTCCCTTTATCAGCAAAACTGCTGATTCCAAACGCCTGTAGCGTACAAATCTAAACGACTTATTTTGTGTTTTACTGCTTTTGGCTAAGTTTCGCGTTTTCCGCATCAACCTAGTCATTTAACTGCCAGAAAGTTTTATTGCCGACTCGTTTTCTTCAGGTAGCGAGTCAACTCACGCAAATAAAAACCACCAAATCACAATTTTATTAGATATACTTGAATTTGTTAAATTCTCTTGATTTTACATGCGAACTTTCGTAATTTAAGAGAGAACCAACGGCGTAATTTTTAATGTGTGTGCCTAACATGAATAATCAGGTCAACTGACACCAGATAAGTTGTTAATAAAAATTTCAAATCAACGATTATGTCCTGCATTCATTAATTGTTTTTAAAGAATGACAAGTGCTAATAAGCCTTTTCCATAGGAATGACCACAAATCCGTGGCTTTCATAGCCAGGCAGTAATGAGTGTTTAATGTGCCTCATCAATTAAAATTTACGAATATTAATAATAAAAGCGCTGCAATATTTTCTTTATCGCATTATTGACAATACGCTAGAAGTGATATATTAAAAACATATCACGTAACATTTCACATTTGCCGTTAGCATTTTAATATTTGTTGTTTGGGGGGAAAGACACATTTATACCTAAGTGTTGGAAATCCACGATTCCCCAAGATTGGTTTCTGATTTTATTTACATTAATTTATTAACATTTGTTTTGTTACGCTTTTATCAAGTCAAGGTCAACCTTGACTTGAGATAGCTTTCAATTTACTTTCGATTTCACTTCTTCTCTGCACGTGGCTCACGTGAATAAAGCTCTCTACTCGAGCTCTGTT
>UXSR01005208.1:114046-238079 GCA_900604375.1 Mesocestoides corti
TGTATTAGCCTGGGAAGGTCGGTTCTAGCTTTCAGCAAGGGATGTGGTACCGTTATTTGAGTGGTATTCTCTATTGTTACGGGCAAACGTAACACTAAGAAAGCAACTTTGAAGTGAAGTAAACAAAATCACAGTAAATTATACTTTTATATTCGTTTACAAGGTTCAAAATTATGCTTTAGTTTGCTAACTCTTAATTAGATTTCTGGGGTGGTGAGAAAGTTACAACAGTTTAATAATTACACATCATGAAAAGCTTAATTTAGGCTTTCGAGAACGGAAGTATTCTTGAAGAGTCATCATACATTCAGCCACAACAAAGTTGGTGTACTTAGGAAAAATGAAATTAATCCTCAATGGGAGCTTGTTCAAGTAACTTGACACAATAATACTACACTATTACATCATACTTTTTTGAGTTAAAATCAATAATATGTTAGGTTTTCCAGAGTGTCCCTTGGAATGAGCATGACGACAAATTACCGGTTTCCGGATAGATTGAAATAAGGGCACCTACAGTTAAGCATAGTGTTAATATTTATCGATTATGTCCTGCCTTCCCTGACTTGTGATTATGCAACTCGAAACTTGGACTTTTACTATTGGATAAAATACCGTGCGATTCCTTACCTAAAAATGAAAATTTGGTTTCCAACGTAATTAGGCTAATTTAACTGATTTCGGTAGATTACTGTAAATTGGTGAGCAAATTAGTGTTAAGTTATTGTTAGTGAGCTCAATCTTTTTTCATTTAAACTATCTATTCGCGCGATATAACAAAACTTTGCTTGGTGACTCAACATTACTGAGAAATACAGACGGCTTTTGTTAAATTGCTTGTTTTTTTTAGTTCAAACAAAAAAGGCACAATCACTTGTTCTATGAGAACTGGTCAATGAGAGAAAAAAATACCTCAGCATGAAAAAGAATTTTTAATGCTATTTTGTTACAATTAGACCGGCGTTGACCTGATTTTCACCAAAAAATAATAAGTTTTTAAATTAAATGCAAGTAAATATTAGCTGTTAAATTTAATTTCATAAATGCCGTAAAGGTGATTTCACTTGTGTTGCAAGTGGACCTTGGTTTTACCTGTCGTTGATCTTGTTTAAACACTGATTTACAAGCAAACATTTCTGATAAAAGCATAAGACCTGTTTATTTAATTGAAATGATCATCTAAAAACAAAATACTTGCAAATGTGGCCATAATACTGATACTTATAGTTCTCTATTTTTATGAACAAACTTACTAATAATTTTGTTGTGGATTGTTTAATTTAAATTGTATTTCATTTGGTAAAGAGGCAAAAAAATTAAATACCTGGGACATCAAGTAGTTGTGACTGTTAAAACTACACCGTGATTTAATGCAAGATGTCAACCAAATTTTTCAGATAAATTTGTGAGCAAAAAGTGAACATCTTCAATTTTGCTAAAATAAAAATATTAAATGTTAAAAATAAATAAATAGCCTATACAAAAGTCTTTAGGATGCAACTTAAAAGGAACAAAGCGCCTCATGAAATGGTTTTTAATTTACTCAAAATGCTTACTCGAACATCTTCAAAATTAGTAAATAAACATCCCGCGGTTTTTTTTGAAACTGAAGCAGCATCCTTGAGATCCGTCATACTGAGCTGAAATCCGTGCAAAGGCCTAAAAAATATTTACTAAATACATTAACACACAGTTGCAAGGTTTTTACAAATCTTGATTGAAAAAAAACAAACAGTTTAAAACAATTTTTAAACTCGCAAGATAAAAATGTGTTTTCAGATGGTGCAACTGAAATGCAGGGAATCAAATGAAAAATAAATATACCGCTTGAGTAGGTCGAAATCCATGGAATCTGATTGAAGTTGATTTCTTGACGAATTCGCAACAGTTGAGCTGATTTGCGAGAAGCTATCAAATTTTGGGAAATTTCTAAGTAGGGAATAGGATGATTCGCTTTGCAATTTGGCCATTTTAAGTGACAAGGCCGCCAAATTGACAATATATTGCATATATCCAATATGAAAGCCTTCCAGGATTTGTGAGTCACACTTTTCAGCTATTTGGTTGACACACGCTAATACTCTGAATGGTCTGCAAGCCCAAGATGAAAGTTCCTGAATTTTGATTGGTCGGCGGCATTAAATTTCTGATTGGTCATAATATTACGGGCCGAATCGGATGTTTTCTGATCCATTGGTAGAATAAAACTCGTTACGATTTTTGCAATTTAAAAATACCAAGAAAATGTTCCACAGATTCCAGCCAGTTAAGCTCGAAGTTTTGAATGTTTTAAATATAATTTTAGTTAAATTCATCATTAGTCCCTTAGTAAACCATTACATCAGCGATAAGGAAAAGGCCAAAATTATACGCTTTAATGTAGATTCGACTTTTGAGTTCTAATATACACAGCCTGAAATACTTAACAGCAAAACGTTTGGTCTTAAAGTAGAAAACTTGCTATAGTCTGGTGTAATAAACTGCGAAAACGTTTGCGACTATTATAAGTTTGATGGCGTTGAAAGTGATTTTGGGCTAACGCTATTTGTGTTTCTTTAACCCTTAATAGCCTTTAGTAGGTGTGGAACACAAGATTTGCATCTTTTTTGTTATTAACCCTAAATAAAATTCCCACCCTAGTTTAAACAATCACTTGTAGCACGAGCGAAGGTAAAAAACTCTTTTCTAACTTTATTTGGTTTAACTGGGTCGTGATTTTGCCAATTCAGAAGAATTGTTTGTGCGTACATAAATTTCTAAACGTTCACAAAGGCTCAGCCAAGCAAACTTAAACATCGAGAAGAGGCAGCGACAGTTAAATGTCAGAGAAAAATAAATAAAAAACAACTTTTATTTTGTCACAAAAAACTGAGTGACTAGGTCCTAACAAAGAAAGTAAATGGTCCTACAATTAGGCCGTTGACTTGTTGACAGTGAATAACTGCAAACAACGATTGCCATTCCTGCAATATTTCTTATTCTGACTTCACGGTGCCCGGTATTGTTGTTAAAGGTTTTGAATGATGCGAACTCCTGGCGACTAAATGGTCAGAATACTTCCAAAATTATTTTAGGTGAAAGCATTTAAAATTATTATTACTTTCGACGGACACTATCAGTTCCACTTACCACAGACCATTATTATTTGCCGTTGCATGGTTTTGTACATACTTCGAGTTTCAAAGTGAATACTAGAATGAAAGTTATGTCGTCTAACTGAATATCTTTGTCTTCGATGTCGTAACTCACTAGTCGTTTAGATTGAAGATTTTTGTGGTACACTAGATAAAGTGAAACGGGAATTCATTACTGAAATACGGCTACTTAATTTTGTAAAGTAAGCGTTTCGTGGATCGCCGGGCGAGATAGAAAAACTCAACGTTACTGGAATTGATGCCTCGCTAAAATCATACTCTTATTGCAGTAAAACACTCAAGCGTATTATTAGACTACAAATGACAAATAAAAAGTAATAGCTTAAGTCTACTTCGTGTGGCATATGATCCTAAAACAGGTAAGGATATATAATCACATGTTTCATATCAAGAAAATCCTATAGCGCCGAAGATATATTAGGGTCTAAATTTGGTTGATTAAATTTGGAAATCCTCTTAGCCGATTTCCTCAAAAGCAAGTAATACTTGTGTGCTGTTACAAATTTAAACAGAAACAATCACTGTGACAAAGCGGCAAAGAAGTCAGTTTACAATCAAGTCTACTAACACACACATTTAAGCATATCAGATTTGCAGAATGCCTTAGTCCTAGTAACCAGAAAATCAGGATAATGATAATGGCTTTGAATGGCTGCGTAATGTAAAACGCGATGAAAAATCACTGTGACGTTGCCTGCTATGTGCTTGTGCTATGAATATTTTTTTTATCATTAGGATCGATAACAATAATTTGTAATAACATCATTAACTTAAGTTTGAACTTAAATGAATAACAGCTAAACATGGCTTGAAAACCAAACACTATATTTTTAAAAAAAACTGCTATTTGTGGCGCCTTGTCAACCGTGAAGCTGTTGACGCAGTTTAATAGAACAGATGAACTTGTAACTTTAAACAATCAGTAATAATATGCTTTGACACCAAAAAACATCGCTTTCGCGTCAATGTTTGTTGTCATTTTAGTGCAATAGGCTTAATCAATAAATGAATTAGCTTCTTGTACAAAGAAAAGATTGCCAATGTGTGAGACAGCGCGATATTTTCGGAAATGAAATAAAAAGAAGCAATAGAGAGACAACACTGATGTCCTGGAAAGACATTGTGCAGCTTCCCGACGCCACTAGTGAATATCGTAATCATGGTGACATTCAGGCACCATACGCTAATTCTAGTTTCATTTCATATAAAATTTTATGAGTTTAGTGCTAACAGTTTTATAGACGTCAAGGACAATTATGCAAAAAGCGGAATTTAGGGTTTGCTATAATTTCATTGTAATAATGATTTTTTAATCGTTTTTTAAGTCTCGAATCATTTCAGACACGAAAGTTATTAAGGATAATCCAATAAAATATTTTGCCAAAGATCAGACGAAAATAAATCAAAAGCTCGCGATTAATTGATGACAAGGACGTTGAAATGAAGAAGTCCCCTTTGGGTTCCTTGACAGGCTTTCGGTTTAAGCCTGCACTATTCATTTTCCATATGACAGTTTAACTTTCCATTCTATAATAGATAGCTACAATAAATTAATGATTTGTTTTTCGTTATTTCATATACCTTTCTGTTCCTTCTTTAACGCTTTTTAACTTTCAAATTTAGATCATGTTGATAAACCCAAATTTTGTATTTCGGCTCAGTTTGATTAGTAATTTATATGTGCTGGAGGATCAGGCTTTTTCCCGATTGTGCAGGACAAATTAGTTAGAAAAGGCCATTTTTCATTCCGTTTATTTTCTTTCAATTCGAGCAATTGCTAATAATAAAGGCAGTCAGTAGTGTGTGCATAAGTTGAAATTGTGATAACATGCAAACATAATGACAAATGCCAAACTTCAATTTATTGCTGCTTTTGTGGTTTCTAAATAAGGTAAACAATCATTTCCAGAAGCAAAAGCGTGCCTAGTCCCCGTTTTTTGGTCCATGAAAGTTAGGTAACTTTGTCTTAAATTTGAGGTGTAAATTAGGTAAATGAAGCATACCTCCAAATGATCATATCCATTTATCAATAAACAAATTTAGATCGATGACCCATAAGCCGTGTTAATTTTGATAATAATTGGCTGCGTTATAGTGACCTCGCAGCTATATGTATATTCTGATCGGCGGTGTCTTAAGACGTAACCGATGTGTGGTTGGTGTTACAAACCTAGACACTGGTTGTCTTACTTAAACCATAAACGCCAAAAGCATTAGTAGGCTTGTTAAGTGAAGTATAGGGTATTTAAATAATGTTTAAAACCAAAATTACTAGCGTTCAGACAGTAGGGCAAGACACAGTTAAC
This sequence comes from Mesocestoides corti, assembly GCA_900604375.1. Taxonomy (NCBI): domain Eukaryota; kingdom Metazoa; phylum Platyhelminthes; class Cestoda; order Cyclophyllidea; family Mesocestoididae; genus Mesocestoides; species Mesocestoides corti. The sequence continues at coordinate 119,508 of UXSR01005208.1, forward strand.
GCTTACGTTGGTCTTAAACCTGTGAATGTCGGGAGTTGAGCAACTTTAACCAAAGTCAGTGCCTATATTATGATTTTCATTTTGCGACAGAAATGTTTTAAAGAGTGAGACAAGCGGAAAATTGCTAAAATGTGGAATTTTTTTGGCCGATTTCCGACAAGGTTACATGTTGCATAGAGTGTTCTTGCAAATTACAAATAATAATAATAATAATAATAATACGAAGCTATAAACTTTGCACAGCGCAAAAGGTGACGTAATGTGTGAATAAACAGGACGCAGCTGCTAACTAAAGGCGAAAAAATTTAAGAGGTGTTCATTGTGATCGGTCAAAAATTTGCTCCCATGTTGCCAAATAATGTTACAACCACATAACTAAACTCTGAGGAATCGTCATTTTTACGGATGAGTGAATGAGTGGCAAAAAGCGCATTTTGAAGCTTGTTAAAAGCACTTAAATAATTTTTGCCCTACTTTCTAGAAAACATATTATTTCTAAAGTTTGACTAGTGAATACACTGGTTAGTAATATTTAGAAATGAAGTATAAATTTGTAACGTTTGTAACAAGACACATTTGTAGATTAAAATTGGGCTTTATAATACCACTTGGTCTGTACTTCAACTTCTACACATGCTACAGTGCCTCAGCAACCGTGACAGTTACCAATAAAGTTCCGTGCACTTTGTTTCCTCATTCAAATTGTAACTTACGACCTATGGAAGAAAGAAACCATTCGAACGCCCACACCGTAACTAATCATGGCTATTTTGATGGTTATGTGATGGGTGGCAATAAATGTTGCCTATAGGCATCTTTATGTTATTTATTGTCACGCAAATTTTGATTGGCTCTAAATTACTAATCACATCTGGAAATCTTACTTAATTTGTCACGACATTTAATAAGATGTAAATCTATTTTGCTTTAAGAGTAAAAAATGTTGTTTTTGCAACCAGAAACAAAAATGAGATGTGTCGACTAAAATATACATTTTGGTACATTGAAGAGTTCATTGCCCTTTTAAAAATCACAATATAATTTACGAGTAACTATGCTGTTGGAATAATAACATATGTTTTAAGACATTAAAAACATATATCTACACTTTTTAATGAATTCCTGTTTGCATTTAAGAATATTATTATCTCTGGACATAGATATATAGTGCGTTTTGTTGAATTTACTTTTAAAAGGGTTTATTTCTAAACAACATGATGCCTATACATGCCTTAATACCTCATAACAAATTTAATTCAGATTTCTAGGTGCAAACGTAATATTTAAGTACAAATCACAAGTAATCACTAAAAGCAATGATCTGAACCTTAAATGCGTCGAAGTTATATTTTATTGGGTATTGATTCATTTACTAAACCATTTATTGGCATAAAATGGATTCTGTGATTTGACATTTTAACTAATAACTAACAATAAAAAGCTTCTTTACAAGAAACATCAAAATAAAAAATAGGAATTATTTCACGTATAATATCTCTGAGTATCAGGCATTACAGTGCAATAAGTCACATAGACATCAATACACAAAACACGCCTGTGTGAGCAATGTTATTTGCCTTTTAAAAATGTGCTTTAAGTGTTCATTGTTTCTTGAAAAAAGGTGCAAAAACAGTGGTCATGCACATAATTTGAATGTTCGCCTGCAAAAAAGAAGTCCTTTTTTTATAAAATTCTGCAAATTTAGAGTTCAATTGATATTGACATAACAAATACAGCTAGCGCTAAGCCAGTTGGTGATATCAACAAATAAATTCTAAGAACTGTGCATAACGTTTTATGTTTAAATAAAGTTTGATGCTAAGTGATTTTTTTATTAGGTTTCAAGCACATCACATTTTTGGCAAAAAAATTGAATTTGCATGAGTGTAAATGTCATATGAAGGTAGTTAACTCAAACGACTTTTCCTGCGTGTATTTATGGCCATAAAACATCAAACAAAGGCAACTAGTTTATCCTAAATAAAACGAAATTTGTTTAAATGTATGTGACATGACAACTCCAACATTATTATCGTAAGGTTGCAAATCATCCAGCAAATTGTTAATGTCTGTCGCATTTCTAATTGACAATGTTAAAATGCACCTACATTTTTGCTAGAAATGGTTGTAAAATCGTTGTTTTTTAACTAATTTCTTCAAAAAACTTTTAGGAAAGGAAATCCTTTAAAACAAAAGACTAAAACACTGAAAAAAAAAGATTTAAAATGTGGAATATTTTAGTCAGCACGTACAGTATTGCATCGTTTTGAAGTTGATAAATAACTGCTGGTTATAATTTAAAAATTAAAACGATCATTACTTTTTAACCCAATTATTTTCCTCTCAGTGAATAAATAGCTCATTTCATTAATTTTTATATCCAGCACTCGATGAAGAGCCTAAAAGTGTTCATTTTTTGGATTTGCAAACATTTTGAGTAAGCGATGGCCACAATAATATGTAGTTTCATAGCAAAAATACACAACGAAAAGTGCTGTCTATGCCAACCAATAATTCCTAAAACAACACAAAAACCAACTTTTTGTGCTTTTTTCTGTTATTATTGGATGAGTCAAGTATTTACACGGTAGGTACCGCTTTGACACGTTACAATAGCGGTTCCATTAATATTAATCAACACCGCATGCGTCAGCACTCAACTGGCTAAACAGAAACGCTCTTTGAGAATAGTTAAGAAGTCGTTAAGGCATTTAGCTATCATGTGATTGGATGCTTTTTAGTAATGTAAAAGCAGAAGCATTTGCTAGCATAATTTGGGTTCTAGAATGTTCTTTAAATGCGATGCAAAAATATAAAAATTGCCTAAACCGACAGCAGTTTTTTGTTTTACATGTTATATTTAGCCAAAAAATATCACTTAATCCACCCTAATTTAGCGATAAATTTAAATACCTAAACCGTTAAATTTAAATAACCCTAGGGTTTTGAATATATGGAAGATTGCGTATTTGCCCTATTCCATTCTGTTTAGCGCTAAAAATGTCAGAATTGTGCTTTGAAGGCTGCTAACTCATTCAGGTTTCTTCATTTCTTCATAAAACCAGTTTTGTATTCACATTTAAGCAATGATTGAAGAGCTATTTTCTTGCAATTTAAACTGAACTTGTGTCTGTAACGAGAACCCCCAAAAATATGCACATTTTTAGACAACTGAATGCTTTCTTCAAAATTGCAAAAACCTGCAGCAAAATTTTCCCAAGTGATTTAATTAAGATATGCAATAAACTCCAAGTCCTGTAAAAGGATTGTTTGTTAAAAAACAGGCTTAATTTGATTGTTTATAAGTCAGTTAAATAAAATTAAACACAAAACACATAAGTAAAAGCAGGACTACCAATTTTGGACCTATAAATAGGTTATGCCTCGATTTCCTGCACTGAACTTTGGTTGTACAGGCGGTTTAAATTCATCTACACATTTAACGCCCTAATTAACTGTGATTTTATAAAAAGTTCAAAAATGTATTCTAACTTTTTTTAAATTTTGACTACCGCATTCCATAGCTGCTTTCTCAAAAATTTTGAAATCTGGGATATTTTCGGATTTTTGTGAATTGGATAAAATGTAATTATTTTAACAATTGCCATTGTATCCCTGAAACAACAAAATGCGGCACCTAAATCATTGAATAAACAGGACTCCATGTATTGCTTATTATTGGCCACTCTGAAAAATTTAAAATGCCACAGAAAATCATTATAACAAAAATATTTGCAGAACACAATGAATCACTTTTCATACGCCATTTAATGAAATCCACAGTTCAAGACGCCAAAGGTTTTAGCTTGCTAAAGTTGGTTAAATTTTCTTGAAACCCTCTAAATTTTTGGTCTGCTAATTACAATTTTATCTGTAGTGTGCAACGTTTAAGATTAAAAGCATCACTGACCTAAAAGCGGGACGCTTTACATAAAAATAATCAAAAGTTGTGATTTGGTACTTAATATTTAATGAAAAATGTTGAAATTTAAAAAAGATAATGACGGATAATCCGACAAAATCAAGGTAGGGAAAAAAAATTTCCAAGATGCAGGTGCAAAATTAGTGTCCTAAATGGAACATAACAATTTTGGAAATAAAAATTAGGCACAATCATGCATTTGTAAATCACCAATTAGAATAATTAGTATATTCATGAATTTGGCATGCTGTACCTATCTGTTTTAGAATTCAGCTAAACTAAAAATGTTATCTAGGTTTGTAGAAATTGGTTTTACAACTGTACTTATTACTATGATAGTGCAATTTTACTAACATCTTGACCTGCTTACCTCCGGCAAACTAGAAGATAGTATCTTTATTCCTGACTCCACTAAAATTCATTTTTATTTTTTTGACTGAGTTAGTAAATGTGATTTCTTTCCCATTGTTTTTTTTCAATCAGATAACTGTGATTCCGTAACACTTATCTACCCGCTCCCTATAACACCAGCGTTTGTCGTCCAATGCCCTATTATCTGTCACATTTCAAATTGTCGTCCCATTAAGCTTGGGTAATCAAGCAAGCAACTAACTGACATAACACAGTGTAAACTGGGCAGCGCCATATTATGGTGTGGCACAATATAAAACCCATGTAAATGATGAATTTTTGCAGGAATTCAAGTCAGAAATGGACTTGAGGTGTATGTGGTGGCTAGATCCCTAAACAAAGGGGTCAAGATGACAGTCTGCGCTTGAAAATGTACAATATACAAACAAAAAAGGCACTAAATCAGCCTGGTAGCCTAGGATCATTGCTATTCTGCAACTTACACGAAACTATAAAACTTCATGAAGACGGATGTGATTATGACTAACTTTGTTTTGATTACCTTGAAGCAGTTAGATCTTGCGATATTAATAAATCACAGTACAGAGAAACAAGACCACAATCCGGAAAATGTAGGAGTACAAGAAATTTGAACGTTAGATTAAAATATCGCCAGAAAACAAATAAAAAATTGGCCTACAGAATTTGAAAAAAGTCATAAAATATTTATTACAAAATTACGTGCTTTTTATTTTTTTTGAGCACCTGATTCAGTTAGTCCACAATATTAATCATGCAAGTAAAGCCACTTGACTTTATTTGTCATGTAAAAAAAGAGGGCATTTTTTGGTTGTCGCATATTTTATTGCCTTTTTATTTACATGTTTTCAATCTTTTTGTTCCATCCTAGAGCATTTAAAACAAGGAACATTTTGTAAAATTAAACAAGCCGTTTAGTGTTCTTTAAAGGAAATAAGCAGTAGTGCCTATACCATATTTGTTAGTAAAGATTAGGTGTTACTACTAAAAGCAAATGTATTATAAAAAACCATCAAAATTATATTTGGCAAAATTAATTCTTCTTATCCAAAATTAGCAGTTCTAAGGTACTCAAATAACTCGTTGAGTCGTATGTTTGTTCTTTTGATACCCTTTTGAGCATACGACCAGTCACACAATTTTTTATTTTGACAAAACAAACAGTCTTAACGAACTCGCTTGGTTTTCAAGCAACACAAAACAGTCGATGGGGTTAACCAGAGGTGTTAAAGCTTCTAGCGTTGATATACTAAAACGTCCCATGTCAAACTTTGCAAAAAATAGGCAGATTGTCAATGCTTAAATTTGCTTTGTAGCCTAACTAAACGAAAGTAAACACAGATTATACATAAGTCAATATAAATTACGTGGACCGCAAAATTAATTGGACGTGACCATGTTTCAAGCGTGAGGATTTTGCAAAACGTAAAGCAAAGTCAGGGAAGCATCACAAAAGATCATACCGTCTATTACTTGATTTCACAGAGAGTTGCATATTTCCATAATAATCGATTGTCCGAGTTATGTATAACCGGCGAAGACAAACAGACTGTTAGAATTGAAAATCTCAAAGTGCTAAGTGGTTTAGTACAAATATGCATGAAATCACACGTTTGATGGCTCATAAAGCCTTATTTGTAATTGGTTGGAAATCGATACCACTTTCTCTGAATTGTACTTATTTTTCATAATTAAACTTGCATTTAATTGAACTTTATCGCGGCTGGCTAGATTTCACTAAGTTGCACTTGGTTCATCTATGGCAGTACAAAACAATAATCATAAAATTGTGGGTAAATTTATACAGCTTAGTATTTGTACAACAATTTAAATTTTTGTTAGAAAGTTTAACTTATTAGCATTTTGACTCATCACTGTTAGGTTTTTATGCAAGCATGCTGCACTTCTATAACTCAGCGACATTTCGTTGACCTGATAGACTGATATAATCTTGATCTAATCAGTAAAATTAAAGTAAAAAGAAACGGACACGCATCATAAGGTATTTAATAGAATCACTATAATTGCAGCGTTCAGGTGTGCTTGAGGTTTAAATTAATTAGAATTCCACTATTATGCAGGGATGATCTCAGAAAACAACAGTAGGAAAGGACATGGGATACGAAATTGTGTATGATTTTGAGCTTTGGGCAGGTGAAAAACAAAAAAAGGACTGAATCACCACTTGAAAATATGTGTTTCTTTAGCGCAGCTTGGTTTGGTCGTTGGATCTTTGTAAATTCGGTGCAGTGGAAATGGGAATATAATGGTATTCACTGATGGTTGCTGTGCCATACCCTTATCTAGTGGAAGTTTCGCCCACAAAACGGTATTTTAGTTATTTTCAGTTGTGTATGTTCCTCAATAGTGCAGTGAGATGTCGATTTAATACACAATCTTAAAGCAACCACTTAAGACATTTCCGTTGCTTATCTCCAATTACATTGTGAGTGACAGTAGGAATTGCAGCATTTTTTAACTATCAATATTTTGCTTTTAAAGTAATTATCGCTCATTTCAAGTCATTTATGTGACATTTGAAAATCTGTTTTCTACTACTTTGATTTATTAAAAGGCTTTTACTGCGTGTAAAGCTGCCATGAGATTTTGTTATTTTGCACAATTACGCTTGACGTGACAATCAGGCAATGTAGCATCGCACTCACTGGCAAAAACAATAGGAAGGTCGCCCTGATTGCCCTTCTTGCATTGTATTAACTTTTTTACGGACGCAAAAACGTGATGTCTCTAATCAACTCCACAGCAATTCAATCGCCTGAAATTTTAACTGTCCGTGAAGACGAAAATTTTGTCCACTCTTTCATTAAGCAATAATTAGAGGTTTCATGAAAAAATTAAATCAATTTTGAAATAAATTATATTGTACTTTATTTCTGCAACATCCGTAAAGCACATGAATCAAAATTTTTCTTAATCAAATAGACAGAGCCCACTTTTTGTCACAAAAAATCACATTGGTGATTGTGCAACGAGGTTTGTAATTTTATATTCAGTTAAACCATACAATAAAGGAACACAAAATGAGGTTTAGTACAAAACGTTTTTTTACTACTGAACGATGAATGCTCAATTTTTGGGACAGTTACCTCTCAAAGAAAAGATTTTAAAGTGCTTTTTTTTAAATAAAACTCCTTCTGAAGCCAAATTCGACTTCACTGTTCTGAAAATTCACCAAAGAGCATGTAAGGTAGTCTGGCACCTTAATAGGAAATCTTATATGTGCCTAAACTAAAATAACCAAATTAATAGGGCTTAATTTCAAAGGTTGCTATGCAACTTGCTAACGAAGAACATGCCACTATTCTAAATGGAAGATTTCCCAATGCAACTTAACAAAAGTCTACATTGCCTAACGCTCAATTATATTCTTTACTTTTCTGTTGGCCATTGTCTATTAATTGTTGAAACATTTAATGCATGTGCGACTGAAGGATCACAGTACAGAGTCTTCAATGTCGCAACCAAAAATTACTTAAAAGTATGCCACGGAACATAAAACACAAGATGTTTTTGCCATTACTTGCCTGTTTCAGCTTAATGATCACTTTCTAAAGTGTAATCATTTCAACTTAAAATTTTGTAAACAAAAATTGGCCTCTTGTTCACCATGACAGTCTTTTCTACATTATTTTAAGCCCTTTGAGTAAAAATGTGAAATTATACAAAGATGTTTTAAGTGTAACGAAACGTAACTACGTGTGATTTTGTGTTGCTGTTCACAAGGTTACAGTAACCATTAGTTACCATGTGGCCACAGTCTACGAAACACGAAATGGAGGCTGCAAGATAGAAAAACGTTTCTCAGTGCCGCTTAATTAACTCGATTGCGTTTAGTATGATCAAAGCTTTTGATGCTCACTATGTTGTCCACGGACTATCCACAAATCCGATTTAGTCATATTTAAAGCACACTTTCAAGTAACAGCCTTTGACTGTCGAAAATTTTCATCAAATACCTTTTCTTAACTGTGCCTTCATGTTTTCTCCATTTTGCATGCAGTTCACCAAAATTTAAGAATGGAATCGCATGAACAACCGTTTTACCACTTTTGTCTTCTTTGCTAACAAAACTGTGATCTGTTACATGGTTAACTGTCGTAGCTCTTGTGTGCGCTGACCCATTCGAGGGTCATGATTTGTTTGCAGCGAATGCCAGGATATCACCCGTAGATTTTGCTTAAGGTGTAATTTTTCCACAAATTAAGAAATAATCAACATTTTGCCTTTAATACTATTATTAGAATTAACTACTGGTTGTTTAGTCGGGAAAGTTGTGTAAATTGCATGCTTCCCTAAAAAACGGTTTATTTCTCATTCTCTAAAGTCATTAAAACTTTTTAAACTTAATGACCGTATCTCTATCGGTTTATGATCTCCATCTACATCTTTTCAAAAATGCAAAGCAGTGAACAAACATTTTAACTTTTGTAAGCGTTGATTTGGTACTTTAAAAATCATTTGCACTCACTGTCATTATTTAACCAAAAATCAGTAATTTTGCAATTTGTTTCGCAACAACATCTCTTGAGGCTCCTCAAAAAGATTAGTTAGGAGTTGATTAAGTATAATTAAACGTTGTCAAGGCAACAGAAAGTTTTAATTAAATTCTTAAATTTTTCGAATCAAATGCGTGAGTCCAAAATAAATATGCAAGTGTGGATTTTGATATGCGACCACAAATAAGGAGGACAATTTGGTTAAGTATGCGTGCGTTACAGGCAGTCGACTTTTTTCTATACTAAGCCAAAACAAGTCTCTAGTTGTCAATAAACACAGATGCTTGTGACTCACTCTTCATGTATTTTGTTGAAAGATGGTCGCAGATTGAAGGCTTGGCTAACCCTTCGTCCCATCCGCAGTAGAATGTCTCCTGTTGCACTGCCAGATTTTCCAACTCTCCCCGGAACATGAGAGCTTCCTGGTACGGGAAGGGACGTAGGTGAACATGTAGGGACCGAAAGCTCCATAGACTCGTCCATCATTATAAAATACTCCACAAGTGCTATCGTATGAAAATTTAAGTGTCACAAAAATAGGTGACTATGTACTTGTATAGTTTTCTTTTTACCTATCAAACCTCCAGCGAATAGCAGACGGGCGTTTGTCTTCAGCCAATAGAGTGAGTCGCAGGCTGATTTCAGCGTTTCCGTTGCTTTGACTGTAACTTGTCCTCCTCGAAACTATTATTTTATCCTGATCTTCGTACATAGACTTATACCCAACTAACTCTTTAGGTTATTATTTATTGGTGCATTATTTTTTTATAAAACTTTCGTAACCGCACCGCCTTCTCATCTACGCATAAATTTTGTAACAATTTTCAGTTTTGCTCATTGAAGTAGTTAAAGTAGCACATTACCTTGTCCCTACAGCTAGAATTTATTTTAATTTAGGCTTTTGACATTAACTTCACCTACAATTATTAAAGTCACACTGAGGCATTCTCTTGATAGAAGTAATTCCGAGGCAAATTTTGTACAATAGGACAAAATACGCCGCCTACGTTTGCGTTATATAAAGCCACGACGTGTGGATCAACTAAAAAATTCACCTGTAATATGTTTATGGCCCCTATGAGACAAACTTAATGTTGTCGCAAAAAATGTAAGTAAGTACCTGAGTTCAACCCCGAAATTAAATTCCCCTGCAAAATGTGGCTGTCTTTTCACAGTATTTTAGAGGAAACTCCGTGAACAAAAAGGTTGCGTATATTTTAGCTTACAATGTTAAAAACACAATTCACAATTGAGCAATTAGTTAATAGAACACTGTTAAAAGCTTACTTAACTGAATCGACAAATCGCTTTCCCGAAAATTCGTTTTAGTGATAAAGTCGGCTTTACTTTTGCTTTTAACATTGCAAGAACTACTGTTCTTATGGTTTTAATCGCAGTTAAATGAATAAGCTAAGTGATTTTGCCTTGAGGCTGCGTTCAAATATTTTGTTTGTATTGGGAATTGTGTTGTTCGATTTCTCATTACTAAGGTTTTGTGAAAAATTTTTGTCGGCTTTTGAAGTATTTGTACAAAAGGCATTTCAGAACACTGGCAAAAATTTTGTGTATAAACTTGTTAGGTTTCCTAACGTTTAGCTGTTATTAGTAACCTTGATGACTGACTCTCAAACTTATCTATTTAAGTCAGATTACGATAGTACTTGTAAATATCGCGGCCCAAGTTATAACAATTCGATTTAACCGGAGGCAGCTAATTTAATGAGAGTAACGGGAGTAGCAAAGCCAGCTAACAGAGAATGAACTACCTCTTTAACCTAGGGAATGGTAAATACCGGGACGGTTGATTTTCTGCCAAAAATGTCAAACAATGAAACTTTGGATCATTCTCTGGCCTTTATATTTGCACTTTAATGCGCACTCTTCTCCCGGCATCACTTATTAGCCCTGTTATGTAATCGCCCTCAAAACAGTAGGAGATTAAATTTGCTAAAATTCGCACACTGATATGATTTTTCAAAAAAACAGTGGCAAGGGGTTAAAAAACAGTTAAGTAATTTTTTGGAGCTTGCCACACTGAAGCTCTTATATATGGAAACGTTCCCACAGACAAATTTCATTAAAACGAGCTATGGATTCCTAGTTAAATGTAGGCATCAGAAAGCCATATCTGCACGCACTTATGCAGGTATATTTCGTAGGGAGTATTTACGCCTTAAACTCAAAATTTTACATTCGCATTTAAATTTTGGCAAATTACAGACACATAAGAGAAGTTAGTAACGTGATAACAGAACCAGATGCAGCCTCAATGGGTTAGTGTTAAAAAACCTAACGGCGTTCGTTTTGCCAAACAAAAAATGCTCTTCAGTTATAAAACATGTTCTTCTAACGGTTGCCTTTTTTAGGCATTAAACGTTTTCCCAAGGTCACTCAAAGCTAATCAGAACTATAGCTTAGGCTACTGAGTGAAATTGCAAAAAAATCAATTACATTTAATGAATTCCAGTGGTCTGCAAACACTGCGTGGTACAAGTAGCGCTCGGTAACATCCCATCCTTATTTATACTTGCTTTCTAATTCATACAATTTGGCTTTAGACCAAATCGAAAGAACCAAATTTGTAACCAAATTGACATTTGGGAAAAAATATTTGCATCCAAGGCTTAATGTACCAGCACCACTTAGTCCCATGCCAAATCCCTATCTCTGTTGCCCTTTTCAATAAAATGATGAATCTCATAGTTGATCTAAATCAACACAGATGTGTTTTTGCAATTGTTAAGTACTATTTACATTAAATGCAAATAAAGGCAGTCTAGTCATTTTAGGCCCCATATTCTGTATTTCTCAATTATTGAGAATCTACAATGCAGGCTGAGCCATTTAACAAGCCAATTTTTTAATTGTCCAGGCTAGACTTGGCTAAAAGCATTTTCTGACGACTGCACATCGACCTTGCTTTTAATGACTTAGAATAAAATGAGAATGCATCGATTGTTCCGCAGAAACGCTGTTTCAGACTGTTTATGACACGTTTGAGTGTGGTCGGTGTTTCAAAGAGAATACTGCCTCGAAGAGAGAGAGAGTAAGTCACTTTTTCCGTGCATCGGGGTTTTGCTTGAATGGTCGCCCGAACGATGCTGCCCCTCACCTACCTGCTGTCAAAAAGCAGCAAGACGAACTTGGTTGGTGGAGTTAAGAAAAAGAAACTTTTTTGTATGGCTTCATAATAGTTTTATTTTAAGTTCAGTATCCACACGTGTTAATTGTTGCCTGTCTAAGAGATTTACAAAAAGTGGAAAAGTAGTCTGCTCAGAATAGGACGCAAACTTTGGTGCTTTAATTAGGAATGCAGAAAAGTTTGATTTTATGGAAATTTAATCTCCATTTCCAACAGACATTTGGGCTGGTTGACCTGGTCTAATATCTTTGACAGTAGACTGGCTTTTTAAGTTATTAAATGTTGACTTCAAAATTCCTTTTTTACTGCTTATGTTCGTACATAACAATAATGCCTTGTATGTACAACATGTCTTTAGTTCGGAGTGATATCCCTGCACTGAGGCATGCAAGCGTGGGTAAATTAGTCCTTTGACAAGTTAACTATGACGTATGGCAGGCAGTATTAACAAAAATAAATTTTTATCAAGGTTTTTTCACTATTTTAGCGTATTTTTTACATCTTTTTTTTGAGGCAAGTTAGTATGAACAACATGCCTAATGGTAAGACTCAAGACAACCTACACTAAACGTTGTTGAATAACTTTTCAATCATCTACGAATAAAATTTAACCGTTGCTGGTAAGGTTGTTTAAACGTTTATAAGGTAATCCCTGTCGTTTGTTAGTTAAGAAATCTAAATAACCTTTGTGAATAATCGCAATACAATTTATGTGGCACAAATATAAACTTTTGTGTCACCCTAGCTAAATTTTTATTTACTAATATACTAAAGTTTGCATCAGTAATTAGTGCTGATTCTTATTTTGGATTATAAATGTCAATATGTCAGCGGAAAGTATTGGGAAGGTTTTTGTACCACACATTTGACCACATATCATTCTCAATGTCTGCCAGGTACTTCTAACTTCAGCTAAGGTGTTTTTTTTAAATTCCAGTTCATGTTGAGTACCTTAAACTAACAACGATACACACAGCTTAAGCATTTAATGGAAGTTTAGTTGTTTTACATTAAGATTACTGGAATCGCCAATTATAGCGCTACTGATTTTACTTCATTATCTTTTTTTGGAAGATAATAAAGTCTTGCTGACTGATTCCTTTAGTGTGAGTGTTTCTGCAAATTTCAGACAAATGAATCCAATATTCTCCAAATCAAATGTTCATAATGTCATGTCTACATGCTAATTATCTGCTGCCTCGGACTTTCTTAAGATTTCTGGTTCTGTTTAATTATACATGATTTACTTTATCATTAGCCGAATCCAATAATGAGTTCCTGATGCAGCATTTCAAAATATCTTAAAAAACAACGCCACTTCCATCGCCAATAAATTCTCCATTGTTGTAAAATTATTCATCAACGTAGCATGCACACCCGCGTTAACTTGAGTGTTGCAAAGCAAACAACTTGACTAACCTGCATTTTGTATCTACGAGAATTTTAAATTTGCAAGCTCTTTTGCAAACATTGGTTTGCCAAATGTCAAACCAACTTTTGTGTCTCGCTTATTGCAAAACTAATAATTGAAAATCCGGATCGTGCCCCTCTAGGAACTAAAAGAGTTATGCTCGTATAAAATCCAACTAGACTGATCGAAGACGTTGAGGAATGACAGCTCCGTTAATAAGCTTTCAAAAATGGTTAAAGTGCAATGTTTTTCTAAGTACGAGGATAAAAAGAGTTGCATTAACATAGCAATTGGGGAATGCTGGGAAAGAAACATTTAGTTACGCATTTGTAGTCTTAAGTAGAGAAGCTAAGACCAGGCAATTAGGAATACCAAATGGCACTTTATTATACTATAGTATTGTCATTTGTATTTTGGACTACCATGATAAAAGAATTGTTGACTAAATTTCCTGTTTTTACCTACGGCTGATAAAACATTAAGAACTCGTAAACAAAACTGTGCTATTATTAGAACAGTAGATGCATAAATGCCTCATAAATAATGCTTTTTTTATTTTCCAGGTCACATAACTTGGTTTTTGACAAAACTAACACATAGGATGTTTTGATTTGACCCAAATTAGTTTCTTAAAGTAGTATGTCATGTGGTTATCTGTATGTCAGCAGGCGAACATTTGTATTTCCCCTCGCATACTCTTGTAAATACCTGGCATTCTCAAAGCTTTTCACTACACGTAATCAGAATTCACATGCCTCATGCAGGACTCTACTTTAGGGCTATGAATCTCCAGTTTTAGACTAAAGCTGAAGGACTGTAAAACAGTTGCGTCTCGTGCAAACGCATTTTAAATTTCTTTTACCCTTGACTAAGCTAGAAATGACAAAAAAACTAAGGATTTTATCAACATTCATCGTATTCCCGGAGTGTGGTAATTGTCAGTTCAGTATTCAGACCCACACACTTTTCCAATTAACTGAATGTGTCCTTTGTGGAGGGGTGCTCCCCCCACATCTCTTTGACCTGCTGCCGAACAATTGATTTCAAAACTTCTAGACTTTTGGATAAATAGGCGAAGACATATGGAAGTCGCGTGGGTTCTTTAAACTGCAGACATGCCACCCCAAATTTAAACTACAAGTAGGTTCTTTTAATTCGCAATATTCGTGGTTCGTAGTAAAGTCTAAGCGCAACTTTAGCAAACAACATTAAACAAATTTAGTTTCCCACATAGTTAGATACAAGCATACGATTACATAAAATGAGTTTTTGAAATGAAGTGTTTAGGCAGAGAAAGTAATAACGATTTTTGATTTTCGCTTGTTCATTTCACTAACGCCTCAAGTATAATTTGCTGGTTTTTTAAACAGCAAAGACAACATCGAACTACTTTGTAGTCTAATTTAGATGTAAAAATATGGCTTTACTCGAAGTATATTATAGATGTTTATATCTCTTTAAGTTTTTTTTTCGCTTTTCAACATTAACCGGCAGTTAATTTAAGATGCATGTGAATACAGAACTACATTTTTTACTAATGTTCTTTGATAAAACTGACGTTATTGCCTACGATTGTAGTTTAATGCACATCTTGGTATTTAATAATCTGATAGTTGCAGATCAACTTGTTTGAGATTAATTTAAAGATTGCACCATTAAATCTGAGTTCTGGAAAATGACACCTGATACTTTATTTTGTGACTACGTTTAGACACGAGTATTAAAATCCGTAAATTTATTGTCGACGCACCAGTCCTAATCTAGAATTGTCATTTCAATCCATATCTCACAGGCGTAATTTCATAGATAAATTCGTGTTGGATCTAAGCAGTAATTCAGTAATTACTATAGATTCTTATTAAAATAATGCCAGGCAGCGTCAGAGGACTGACAAGGTGTGCTAGTCGAATGCTGTATCTATTTCTAAAAAATAGTGCCAACCGATATCACACGCAGGCAACGTGGACAGAGGATTTAGGTTTGAAAGCGGGTAAGCAGAAATACTGCAGTTTACCCTTAAGTCCTCCTAAAGAAGCATGATCTTCTCAAAAGACAAACTTTTAAACAAAGGTATTCCTGTCCTGTCAGGCAGACCCCTTTGCTACGTCATTTTCGCTCGCACCATTAAAGATGGACAAATAATTGATGCTGATTTTATCTATTCTAAATTAAATGTCTCACCACACGTCTTCTAACCACAGAAAATTCGTATGTTAAAATAAGATTTTTGCTTTTACTAACCTGCCCTGTCTAAATGGCGTGTGTTTATGTACAGAAACATTTTTAGCAAATTTACTTTATTCTTACTTTTCGGGTAAAATATCCAAAAAATCAAACAGCTCACTGATGTTCGTTACTTCATCTGCGTACATTTCACAGTCTTCTAGTACATCACACATCGGTCCTAAATTCTGAAGTTGAAAATTAAGGCAGTGTGCTGTAATGTGATGTGTTTTTATATCTCCAGTCAAAAGGACTATTTTCATTTGCCAAGGCACTTTAACCCTGGTTAAAGAGCGACGAGTTTTTCACTTGTGGTGCCTGAAAATTAAACTGATATTTGTCGAGTGAACATTTTTTCAAAAACTATTTATATAGAACAACTTGCTCTCAGGCACTAAGTGCTTCCCATGAAAACTAACCGTGGCTTTGAGTTAAAAAATAGGTTCCACTGCACTTGGTTAATTTTTACCTAAGTTGAGCGTTGTTCTTGCCTTGTTTAGTGATGTGTTTGTCATTTAGGGCGCCGTGGTTGTGTTGTGGGCTAATCAGTGCTTGTTCTTCAATCAAATTGCAATTTCTACTATAAATTGTCTCTTTTTACTCAAATATTGATAATGATGGTTAACCTTATTATATAATTTTGTATTATTTTTAATAGCGATAAATTTAGTGTTTTGGTGCCCGATAATAACAGCATAGTATTCAAACCTTGTCAGGTTCTTCGCGTTGTACAATCTATCATTCAAGGTGCTTTACCCAGTTTAAAATAACTCAGTGCTTTTTAGTGCATCGTAACATTGGACATAAGAACAAACTAATTTAAATGTCAAAATATACAATGAATTTGCTGGAGCCTTTCTTTCTTGAAGGGCAAAATATGACACATTGTTATAATTTATAGGCCCTCTGTCTGTCCGTAGTCTTTGCCCAGTAGACGTCTAAGAGGCTTTTATGCATAACTGCAGGTGATGTTAACGGCATTTTGTACAAGTAAACGTTCCTGCTGGCAAATCAATGTTATCATAAATTTTTGTTTAGTCCTACCATTAGTCAATCAACTGCACAACTTGCTTATCCATTACACTTTTGAGTGGTTTTTTAACGTCACCAGTATATAGCACAAACAAAACATTTTCGTTTTGCTCTGCTACACTTTTTGACACATTGTTTTGTTTTGGTGTAAGACATTAAAAAAAAGTTTTTGACTAACTGTTAAATTTCCTAGTCAGTTGTGGCCATTAAAAAGTATGCCGTAAGTAGATTATAACATTTTTTCCAATAAGTCCACATTTATTTCTTTTTTTTTAATTTTTAATATGCATGTCAGACGCCCATAGTAAGTAAAACATTGTTCATTTGGAATCTCTTAGAAAATTTAAACAACGAGTAAATGTTAAAGTCATATGAATTCATACAGACAAATATATCAATGTCTAAAATTAAACTTACCATGTGTTGGATGTTTTCATACTTCGATTTGACGCACCGTGAGTGAGAAACTACATTCCGGAGTTAATCCAGCTCTGTTTGAAAAAAAAATTAAATCCGATTTTGTATTATGTCAACTGATTTCAAATGTAAAAACCAGCAATGCTCTTTAAGGCTTCTAATGAACTGCAAGTTGATTAGATTAATTCGATACTTAAAAATTACTTAGCTACAGCATAAATTCAATTGCGGCATAGATCATCCTCAGAATTAAGATCTACAGCACTGTTGCCATGGTATTACTTTAAAAAAAATTACATAGCATAAAATTTCTTAAAAATCCCTCAGCGCTTTGTGAAATCATTGATTAACAGAAAGTAAGTGTGAACAATTTATTGTAACTTGAATTTTAGAAGAGGTAGTCAACGCCCTCTAGGTAACAAATCCAACATTGGTTCTGCATAAGACAATAGTATGTCTGTTTTTCCCTTTGACGGAGCTGAAAGTCCAACAGACTGCTCCTATCAATCATTTTATAATAAGCTCTTTATCTTAATGCGCATTTTAGACTCAATCCAAGTTAATGTTTACTATTAGTAATTGAGGCGCAGCAGAAAATTTTAATTTCTTAAGTTGTTTAAATGAAATCAAAATTACTTTAGGATCCTACAAATTAAAACAAAATTAGAAAGGCCTTTGATTTCTGTTACAACTGCACATATTACCATGCAATCCCTTACTTACTCTAACCTGTTTGTCACATTAAATGCTTACAAATGACGCATGCAGTTAATGTATTTATCTTCCATTAATGGGCTAGTCTGTCAGTAAAATCGGCTTACTCTATGACATTAGTTGGAAAAAACAAGAAAACCTTGGAAGTAACATGTTGAGCTAAGGATCTTTTAAAATATGATTAATAAATCTTGCATTTGAGGCCACCTATCTCGTCATGAAAGTTGCTACAATCTGTCCAAGAAAGCCGACAAACTCGCTTTTAGGTAATCCAAAAATGTTGAACAGATTAATAAATCCCCTGAATCACACGTAGAACACGGAGCGTTGCTACATTTGTGTCAATTAATCGAAAACTCCCGGTGTGCATTTATTTTTTTAAGTTGCCAATTAAGTGTGACAATGGAGTAATACTATTAAACGACGTGTTTACAACATTGGTTTTCTCATTTTTTTAAAGAAGTCAGGTTTGAGTAACGACAACCAATCAAAATGAACGACTTGCACAATGTACATTTTTGGCGAGAATCTTTGTTATGGGTAACATACTAACTTAGTCTAGAGAGGGTGATCATAACTACGTCAAAGGCTATCAAACTGAATTTATTTAAGAACACTTGCTAGACTTCTGACCGTTTGTCATTTCCCGGATTATTAGCCAGTGATTACTCTACAACTCATATTGGAATAGCAAGTCGACATGATTGATCTCACGCTCCAAATATCAAACTAAGTGGATAGTCATGGGAACGGGTACTTAGGGAGACAAGGTACTCTGTTGCATTTCATTAGCATAAACTGAATTAGGGGGACGGCTTGAAAGCACAAAACTCCCTGATCATTGCACCATGCATGTGTCAATCAGTAAAATGTCCGATCAGCCCTAAAATGCTCATTTGGACCAGGGTATTCAAGACAACTGTGTTTGAGGGCAGGCACGATTTCAGGTTTTTCAACAAAAAAATCTTATTTATTAAGATTTGGTTATCTACTAAATCTGTGAGCAATTCATTTTGCAAAAATTAGGTTGCCCTGTACAGATTATCACAATGGCGTCGATTACATCAAGAAACTATTTTAAATCAAATGGAAGTGTGTTTAAAATACACCCAAAAATATTGAATTCCTGTTTGCATTACGAACACAGCAACAAATAGGCCGCATGGATTAATTACCAAGGTGAGGTTTTGCAGAGCACTGTTCGCCGACTCAGCTAATTCTAAATGACGAGTAGTGGGAACCGGAAAAATACGACACCATGCAGAGAAAATAGCAAAGTTAGTGTAGAAGAAGCTACTGGGTGTCTTCACTGTTTTTTTTTTCAATTAGGTGAATTCGAGTTATGCTGTGGTAATTTGTCTTTTGGTGTCCCATCACTTTTACAAAAATGGGTAGGAGGTTATGTTGGATCCGTAGAATGTGCTGAATTAGGCAATTTTTCTAGTGTAAGATTCCTGTTTTGTGCAACTCTGCTCTCTAACATGTTGCCTTTTTGTAATTAAGCTGGTTGTAGGCAAATATGGTTTAAGATGTAAAATGATTGTTTAAACACGTAAATGCGCCGATTTATTGGCGTGTGCCTGACTTTCCTTAATTGATAAGTCGCTGATTATCAAAGACAAAATAATTTGTGAGATAAAACGAATGGCTATGGATGCAGGTAGCATAGCATCTACCTTACAAACGGACACAAAATATATAACAAGAATTACTATCGGGCAAAGTAGAGATTTAAATTGGTGGCACAGACGCATCTGACGACTTGGATCACGAATGAAATAGAATTGTCCTCTTAAATGTTAACGATAAACCTAACGTGACCTTAATCAATGTGGCCTGACATGATACCCTCAATAAGGGTCCCTTTTTCTCTTTTCTGTTCTGGCAAATAAGGACAAGCCCAGTGTGACATCATCGTCACCAGCGACTGGGGCTACAAATTGTCTTTGTATTCCCGCTTGTTAAATCGTCTCACATATAACTATTCGCGTGATTTAATAATTCAAGTTTAAGAGCACATTTAGACCTTAACTAAAACGTCAAACAGAACACAGGTAACAATGCGCTTAGTTAGTTATGCGACACCAAACTCAAAGTGCCTGACGTGTGACCATTCAACATGAATAGTTTGCATTCCAATTTTATCTCCAGGTATCATCATCTAATACCTTGACAATGATGCTACAATGACCACAACTTATGTGTGTATAATGACAACAGCTGTCCAAAGAATAGAGTGCATGGACCATGTAGGACTTGAGAAATTAAACGTATAGTGCACTGGCATTAATCTATCGGCTTTCTATGAACTGGACTGCTAACAGGACGTGTCAGTCAAGTCTAACCAAGAGCGGCTTTAGAGACATACCTGGTTTTAGGAAAAAAATGGAGGTGATTGCAGTGTTCTTAGTTATTTGTCTAAATAATTTTGCGAGACCTTACAGATTAAGGCCTAAGTTGGACAGCCACCCACATAAGCAATTCTGATTTGTTTTTTTCGGCATCAGGACAGTTCTCTAAAATGTAACCCTGCCCCTTCGACTGAAATCATAGGTATTCTAATAACTAGCAGGCTTCTTCAAAACCTGGATGCTTGCTGACAATCAAAGAGTGCATGATTTGTCATTGTTTGAGGGCTTTCCAACAGAGAACAATGAAAGACAAACACGAATGACATGTATCAGTCCGCTTGAGGTAAACCTAATTGATGAGCTTCCACTCATACGCCGCCATTAGCAGCCATCCTTGTTTTAATAAAGCCTGCTTAGATATGTTATGTGTTGCATAACTTGTAATTAGGAGTGAAACAGCTGATCTTATTAGCTTGGAGCAGTATGTCTAACTTACATTGTGAGTAATGGAAATGACAATAGTTTTAGTCTTGTGTTGGCGTTTATGTGACTTCTTGTTGCCGAGCCCCCATCTACTTTATTTCACCAGTACAAGTTCAGTATAGGCGGATACTTTTAGGGACGCTTCTATTTTGTGCCCCAACTATAATGGAATCAAGATCTAAGAGAGTGCGGTGATTCGTGTTGATCCACCTCCATCCACTCTAGCGCCGCATTCGCTGACCCACCTCCCTCCTATTCACAGCGCGCCTGACAGTCACCCCCGGGAATGTACCTCATTTATCTGGCCATCGTACTTTAGCAAGATTGTAGTGGACAGAGCCCGAGTGTACCAATGACTCACCCATCCTGTTATTTGCTTTTGTTATCACACCTGTTACGCATGCATACTCATACGCACACAAAGACACTTGGCTGGTTTGACACCAATAAACAGTCGTGCCCTCTGTCGCCTCTTGTTCCACTCTTCTCGGGTTGTTACGGCTGCTAACTAGAGGGTTTTAAGGTAGTGCTAGAACCAAACTACTACAAGTTCACCCTAACTCTAGTGGCCAACAGCCGTATTGACCGCACACTGGACAACAGCACAACAAGGTTGAGCCTACTAGTACACGATTATCTCTTCGCCATCTCCAGCTTCCAAAGTCTTCGCGAGTAGCTGTACAGCGAAACTGGCCCAACACTAGACGGCGGCCACGATCTGGTTAGGGAGTGGGTGGAAATTGCGTTACCTAGTTTTCCTTTCAAAGAAAATGAGAGAATCAAGCACAATGCCTGAGTGTGAGTAGGCAGGTAGTCACTGTTAGCGTAGTCGCAAAAATATTTGACGCACTTGACTTCCAAGTTTGCGAAGGGCGCGTTGTCTCCTCCAGGCCTTTTTTTTAGCAAGAATCTACAAAATGAGTCTGTTTAGATTCAGATAAAATCAGTTGATATAAAATAAATTACCTTGAAAATAGTTTGATGCGACCAATGCACGCACCCTACCAAATTCAAAATACCACAATGAAGCACGGACCATCGGGGCAGTCAAATAATTCATGGGCAAAATATTAAATGTGGCTGATGTTGCTTTTTTTATAAACGCAATCAAATGCACAGACTGAACTTCGTGTGGAGCAACATTGTAGTAATGGCCCAGAATGCCAGTGTACAG
This sequence comes from Mesocestoides corti, assembly GCA_900604375.1. NCBI lineage: Eukaryota > Metazoa > Platyhelminthes > Cestoda > Cyclophyllidea > Mesocestoididae > Mesocestoides > Mesocestoides corti. Next base: position 141,284 of record UXSR01005208.1, read on the forward strand.
TGGAGGCAGAATTTCATAAATACCAGAGAGGCCCATGATTTGGCGTAAATCCTTGGCGACTTTGTACAAGAATCCACTATTTTCGAGGCAACTTGTTTCAGCACATCCAAAACACTTTTTTTTCTGGGAATATGACATATATTCGACAGAGTTGCTGAAATTTGTAGGAGGATTCTTCGCGGTGGTCAAATGTTTTTCTTTACCATTCCTGGGCCCAATTTCTATCCAAAATTGAAATCACAAGTTGGTCAAAGCGACACAGGTACGATATGGTGAGTGGAAAGTCGGATTCTAGGCAAAGCGTGTTTGTGAGTGAGTATGATAAGAAATGGAAGTGAATCGCAACAGTGACGAAAATCCTCATAGATTCTGCTTAATTTCAACTCGCCTGCCCCTGCATTCGTCATCGTACCTTTTGTTTACTGACTTCCCATGCTGTTACTAAACCTTTCACAACCATCTACGTAAATGCCAGTGGTCCGTGGTCTAGAGCGTTATTGCAGTGATGCAAATCGCGAAAAAAACAATGTTTAATCTTGCAATTTTGAGTTCTGGTTGGGGATCTAAGATTCCCCAAGATGGCTCATCACCGGCTTTCGCCAGGTCAGTGGGTGAGTCACCCACGACACCCTTCTGACACCCCCACCTGTGTTAATCAGCTTTCATGCATCAGTTCAAGGTCACTTTCGACTTATATAGGTGTCGACATCCTTACAGATCACCCGACCTTTGGCCGAGACGATAAAGGTTCCCCCCACGAGGTCTTGTCTTGTATTAGGGTGGGAAGGTCGGTTCTAGCACCAGACATGTGATCTGGGCCCCGGTTATCTGAGTGGGTATTTTCATGGTTACGGTCAAACGCAAAAGTTCTTAATCCTGCTTAAATACTCCGATTCTTAAAATTGCTTTCTACTTGTTGCTACATTAGTCTTTGGGTTGCACTGATTTGTTGCGCCTTTATATCTTCCAGGCACACAGAGGCAAAGCTAGGGTTTTGGTAAAAAACAGAAAAATGACAGGGATTAGCTCAAAACTGATTCCAATACTATGCAAAAGGGGCACTGACTTTGGGCACTAAAACGATTAATCAGTGTAATTATTCGAGTGTACTTACCGCATCAGAATTCTATGCACATTATGGAAGTAGATGCCCACACGTTCCTTGCTCCCACAACGCTACTTCGTGACAACTACTTCTGCATGTTGGCATTTCGAACATTGTCCCTAAACCTTCTGGGTCCAAATGATTGGCTGAAAGACCTGTCACTTTCCAATGAAAGCCGGGTTCCATGGATTTTAGTGATTTAAATTCCAGCTCAGCACAAATTGAACATTATGTCTTGTCTGGATGTAAGTCAGCCCAGTCTCGACAAGCTCTGTTGACAGAAACCAATTACATTGTGGCTAAGGATGAGTTATTTTAAGGGAAGCTCATTGCCACTGCTTTGCGCAAAGTATATAAGCGTACCGCTTCAAAAGTTTGCCTCCATCTCTAGCATACAAAACAGTTTAGAAAACCGGCTCAAAATGGAATTGTCTACTATACGCTTTTGATGTTTTCAATCTTGACTTAGTTATCAATATTGTATGTAAACAATTGCTCAAAATTATGAGCATCATCAAGTTCAGTAGATGCAACCAACAATTTGTTACAATATACATTAATAACTAGCCTTAACTTTACATCCAAAGATTTGATTAAATTTTTTGCCTCAGCCTATTCCAATGTGTAAGTTGATGATTTAATTAGAGTGTTACTTTGTACAAAACAAGCAGACCGTTGAACAGAAAGGGTGATCAACTGCAGCTTTTATCGTAACACGGCAGGCATCGCATCGATTAATTTAAAACACCGCCCACATATTTTTCACTCATATCTCCAGTGATGCTGCCGTTTGTCTACCTTAAAACCAAACAACCCACAAACCAACTCAAGTAATCGGACTCAAAATTGATATCTGGTATTGGGATCGATTCGGATCGATGATAATGGCCTTGTACAGCACTTCGTAGGGAATCGATCCATTAGCCACACTGACCTTCATTTCGCAGTGTTCCTATCGATTTTGCGAAACAGTTTCAGTCAGACATTTAAACATTTACGGGTTCACTCAAACTGTACTGACCAACAATCGCATTTAGTCAGACACGTTTTTATGCGCGGTAGCGCGACTAACAACGAGGTTGAGGTGCTTAGGAAAAGGTAGTCTCAAACGCCTCTGGTATTTTTGTCTTCTCGGGTACCTGAGTAGCGTAAACGGCCAAATTAAATTCAGAGACCCAGGCGGGGTACAAGAACACATGCCGGGGCCTACAACCACTAATATAACCTAATGTTTTGGTAACAAAATCAGAGACGAGGCCTAGTTTTCATAGCAGCTTCTACTGAGCAAAATTTTAACCATTAGTGTGCTTACAGTTGCACACAACATGACTGAAAAACAGTACAGTTGCACAAGCCCAAATAAAAAAGCAGGACTTCCAATGGAAACCAAAAATGGTGATTTTGGAAGACCAGAAAATTTGACAGCAGTCGTGAGAAAAATACGGTTGGTCGGATTTCATTAATTTGGAGACGAGGATGGAAGTTCTTAGTCTTCACGCGTTTTCAACGTTGATACTGAAGTACCTTCGCGTTCATGAAATGGCAAAATTAATGCATTTAAAATGAACGTTACTCGTCTAAAACTAAGTGAAAATGTCAGTTTAAAATGCATCATGTTTTAGTAAATATATTAGACGTCTGAACTGTATGAGTTTCACTAAATTGAGCAGAATGAATTCCTTTGGTTATCACCGTGTGGGCTTTGCTCAATGGTATTTGCAACTTGACAAGTAAAACTGCAGCCAAATCCACTGCGAGTAACTAGGAAAATGGGGAAAAAGAAGGAAGAACAGCCAAAATGGTCAAAGGAAATTTTCAAAGTAGCTTATGAACAGAAAATTCGTTCAACGAAGAATACACCAAAATGTAAATAGTTTGAAAGAATGGGTAACGCTGGGTTCAAGTTTGCTCGTCTTCTCGCTAAATGAGTTAATCTCATTAATTGACTCGGTTCTACTCATGAGAGCAGCTGTACCGTAGTTATATTCCGTCTCTGTTCAGAGGCTTCTTACAATTAATCTTTCTTTGTTAAGGCTGCTTGAAATCACGTGGAAACCGTAGGTGACCAAGGCTGCATTTACAAAGCACCACCGAAAGCTACCCACGGCATATACACCCCCATCGTTTATTGGCAAGGAAGCTAAGCTGAAATTTCTGCTGGCCAAAATATCTACCGACTATTCACGAATTTATCAAATACTTTCGATTAATGAGAGTGATAAGAGATAAGGCGGTGGGTCTTTTATTTAGAAAAAAATATAACTCTTTCATCGACACTTTGGCAACCCGTGAATGGAGGATTCGTGGAAAAACAAAACTTATCAAAAGGTAATAAAAAATATTAAATCCGGAAAATTTCGGCACGATATAAAATCACATAAGTAAGGCCTGTAAGTGGGCTCTACAAAATGTGAGTTGAAACTGGAGTAAAATTGCTTGCTTGATTTAAAGACTAGGCATTTTTGAATGGAATAATATGATGCTGCAACATGGGGATGATAACTCATTTGTGTTTCAATTAAAAAAAATAAGTATTTAAAAGAAGTTAGGAAAAAACACCTCAGACGGAAAGCCAATTCAAAAAAATTAAAATATTTCCCGCAGAACTGATTAAAAATAAACCAATTTACGGTTGGGCAACTCTACGTGAATGGGCGAATTAAGGAAAGGCGAAATATTTAGCGGAGCTTACTTAATCAAACTTAGCACAGCAATGAAAATCATTTGAGCTAAGTTTCGTTTATTCCATGCGTCTGTAAAATGCGCTCTTAAAGTACCACCACAAGGAAATTTGTTAAACACAGTATTCTTCAGGTAAACCAACGAAGATTTCGTGCCTTACTTACCATGTTACCAAGGTATAAATTGAGTGCGTGTTTAATAGGTTATACCAAGAACCGAAAATACTTATAGTGTTAACATATTTAAAAGTCACGTGTACTCAACCTGTATAGCAGACCCTACGGCGCTAAAACTGTTTGGTAGCATGCTTAGTATCCTCAGTCTTAGGATATTAGCCCAAATGGCTCCAAAGTATTTAGAAGTAAAATTCAGCTGTCCCCCATGACAATTTTATCATACCATGATGACCCATTAATAAAGATTTCATCTTATTACGTACAGATCATCCAAACGTTTACATATGTTGAGGGTCCCGGCATGTAGTTGCACACCACGCTGGGGCCACGGTGCTGAATTGAAACCGATTACGCTGCCCTGATGCTCGCAAAGATGAAGTAAACAGAGAAGAGTGTAGACGCAGCCGTATACCAGAGGGCTCAACGTAGTTTTGTTGTACCGTATGCATATATTTAAGGGAGTGCATGACTCACGTGTTTTGTTAATTGATAGTCTGAGTGAATTAGTAAAAACACCAACTATTCACTACGGATATTTGGGGTGTCTTAATATAAATAATAATAATAATAATGTTGAGGGCCCCGGCATGTTGTCTTGAACCATGACGGGGCCAATGCGATTATCTACGCCGAATACGTTACCCTGCGTTCCCGAGAAAATATAGAAGACCGGAGTGGAGAAGGCACAACCGTTTACTAGACCGCTCAACCAAGTTGTGTCGTGTACAATTGAGTGACATGTAAATATGAACACAGGCGCTTGTGAGGTCACCTGACCAATGCGGGAAGTAGTGGTGGTGATGGTACATTCAGCGGGGTGATGAACCAGCGGTCTCACGTGACAGACGGGCAGGTTGTGAACAGAGGGGACATGTGTGAGGCTGCGACGACTGGGTGTTTAACGTGAATCAACACGATTCACTACAATAATAATAATAATAATGATGAATACTGGGTTGTACGATTTAAAAATGAAGCGATTTCTCCCTGACACTTAGGAACAGAGAATGTTATAATAATCAATAGTTAAAGAAGAGGAAACGTTAATAGTTAAAGTGTCTCTGACAGAGTCTTGTTGCGTGGTGCTATCCAACGAGCAATAGGAAGGCATTTCTTCTGTTACTGATCAGGCAACAAAGCCACTAAAAGGGTATCATACCCGTTAAGATATGCTTCAACCAGCAAAAAGTCACTTTTAGTAATGCCAATGTCTACCCAATTAAAATTACAACTTCTAAATTATTTGCATTGCAAAATAGTGCCTTTAAAACTTTTATTTTTTTTAATTTAAAGCTATTATCTTCTGTATGCCATCCATAAAATTTCCAAATGAGGTGTAGAATGCAGTGCATTCTGGAGCCAGACAGTAAATCTGCACTTTGATTTCATTGGATATCAGAGCTAATATTGGTGACAACAGTCAGGTAAGTAATCGAGCATGATTTCGTTCCAATTTGTAGACACAATACTATGCTGAATCCTAGGTCTATCATGAATTCTTTTTCTACCTTTGTTGGATATCATGAACAACAGCATAAATGTCGTTTACCTGTAAATACTAAGCCTGCTTGACCCAGTGAAAATAGGCTCGATCAAGGAAAGTAAATGTCACTGTTGCTGGCATGGGTTAATATTAGCTATATCTTAAAAACCGGACTCATGAACTACTGCTCATGAATGAAGCATAAAAGGTCGATACTTTCAAACACTTGAACGATCTGCAAGATATTTGAGTCAATTTTGTATCTTTTGAGTGAGAGGGGAAAATCGAAAGACTAGGAAGAAAGCGTGTGCAATCCAGTCAAACATCAAAGAAGTTGCACCCTAGAATTTTTCTACTCCCTTTGCACTTCAGCGCCTCTGACGTCGTTTTATTAGCAACAATGAAATTTTATAGCCTATCTTTTAAAGGTCATTAAGTGTGTCTTTTCATCAAGGAATTAATGCATGTTTAGCATAACCCGCTTAACGGTCAAATTTCTATCGTGTTGCAAAATTTGACAGGTAACAGTGTCTTTAGTAGTAAATGCCTTTTGAAATCCGTCTTGATTTAATTTTTTTAAGTCTAGCTTCCAAGTATTGGCATCAACGGAAAACTATTTCTGTTTGCATAATTTAGCATCTGATGTGTAGATAGACCAGTAACTCATAGAATAGATCAACTCTCAAAGAGTCAAGAACACTAATTTTTATCCTACAATCAGTATCATAATTTGTAACATATTAGCTACACATTCACCAGCCTCTTTACTGAATTACTTGAAAAAAGGTACCCAACTGAAATGTGGCCGTCTTCACCACCGCGGTAATCATAAGATCCATTAATTTTACTCAATTTGGAACAACTTAAAATAAAGCGATGTTATAAGTATTTAAGATTGATAGTGACCAATAGCTAAAACTGTTGACGTCCACTGCTTATGTACACTCCATGTGACAACATTCATTTTTTCTCCATTGCAATTGCTATTTTGAAAAAAACCTGGGCCTAATTCTAAAATCAGGTTAAATTTGTAGACATAAAATTTAGGACTTTTGATAATTCTATGAGACCTTATGAAAATTTCTACGTTAATATCGAAATTGTCTAAACGGTTATCTAGAGAACCACACTAAGTGTCCGCTGTTAATGCGACCGCCTGAAGATTTTGGAAATTCAAATTGTTTAACTAATACACAAGCATCCTGCAAAAAGAATTTAGTTAGCAAGTGTATTGACTTACGCTTAAATTTTAGAGTGCCTTGGCATATGCTATTAAGATATCTTACATGACCTTTTATTTTGAAAAATAAGAAATGTGAAATGCGGAACATGTTAAAATATGTGTCCGTCACACATTTTAAGGCCGCGAAATGTAGGTGGAAATATCATGGTGGGAGATGTTTCAGTCTAATCATAGTTTTATATTAATGTATAATCAGATTGAAAAATAAACCGCATCTAATTAGTATCCTCAAAACTACTCAGCAACTGCGAAAATTATTTTAACATTTTAGTTTTCAACATATTCATCAGTAAGTTGGAACTGTTGCACTTTAAGCAACTTATAATTGCGAAAATTATTATTTAGTAAGTGGGCAGTAGGGCTTTAGAAGCATTACCATTTTAGTGTATGAATGTGTTTGACTAAATTGCTTTGCTTACCGCATTATGTGAAAGTTGCTAGCTGAAATATTGCCTGCATGTTTGCTTCTGAATGTTTGACGTTGTTTGGATTTTTATTACGAACATCTGTAGCTTTTCCTTTGAAAGTATTTTAATGGAATTTAGCTAGATATTAAGTAAGTGCTGTGGTTTTTTTTGCATCGATGTGTTGTGATATATATTTTGCCCAAACTATTTTTGCAAATTTTTATTAACGGCTGTTACTTTGTAACCAAAGTAATTTACATACAACTTGTGCTCTTTTGTATATTTTTATTTTTACACCATCACATCTGGTAATGTTTTAAATTTCTTTAGCAATCGAAGAACAGCCTGTCTTAAGTTTCACCAAATCATGACTTATAGTTGGACGTGCAAAATCAAGTTTTATCATCAATGTATTTTTCTTCCGGGTGGAATAATTTTAAATTTCGGTAATGTATGGGCTTAAGTGATAACCGGCCATATTCGATCCAATCTAAAAATTAATTAGGAAATGTTATTTTTCCTTTTATCTCCTGGGGTTGTATTCAAAATAATTACTTCGAAATTACGAGTCTCTTTGCTTTTAGCACAATGCACGTGGACAGGTCGAGGCAACGTACATTTCGACAGAAAAACCCGTCATTTAATTCGGTTGCTTCTGAAGCGTCTATTCATCGCCAGAAAATCGCTTCGTTGCGTTCTACATTCCTAAATCAGCCATGCAGTGCCTCAAATGATACTCCACCTTTCATTGGCAGTTTGACACTACCAACCACCTTTGTTCGCTCTCGTCGTGACGATGAAGTCCTTCCATTTAATGCCAATGCAAGTAATCGGAACCTTCACAATTGCTCTGCCTTAGATCCCTCATCGAGCAATGTCGATGTCGTTCCAAGCTTACAGTCTCGTTTGCCTATTTGTACATACACACAGTTACCTACCACTACGACCATTTCAAACGTTGATTCCCATCTGCCCCTAATTCGCTCGCAGTTATCAACATCTAAAGGTAATACATTGGCGACTGCTAAATCTCCCATAAATACCCAAGTACGATCTCGTACCTCGCTGTATCCTCGTCGAACTAAACAAATTATTTTGACGTCCTCGAATGCTTTGGGTGGTGTCTTGTCACAGCAACAAGAATCATCGAACCTGGTGAACTCAAAAATGCCATCTGCTGTGGTGCCATCGTGGAGAAATGAATCTTTTTATACTCCAAACCAAACATTGGCTGCTAACGTTTGTCGTCCCTCCGCGGGTAGTCGTTCACTTGATCCCAGAACTGTACAAGAGAAGCTGGATGCTGTAGCCACCTATCCCCAGCCAAGCTTCCACAAATCCATGTACTATCACCAAAATGTCGTGGAGCCTGTAGAACGATATCGGTCAGCCATAACACTATCGCCAAGCGAGCCACTTTGTCTTCACACCGCTAGGCAGATTGACTTTTGCCGGTCGTGTCAGAAGTTGACTAATTCGAGAGCTTCTTCATATCATCGCTCTTCCTCCAGGCATTCAGTAAGTAACATTCCGATATTAAAATTTATTAGCACGAAACATCTATATTGTCACTTCCGTCGAAGTTTCTATGGACAAAACGCATGCATCAATAATACAGCTATCTAGATTTGGGCCACTTAGTTTTCTTCAAAAAGAGGTATGAATTTCAGCTTTCTTCTGCTTTAATTAGCATCGCAACTCCTTTATTATGTCTGTTCAGTTATATAGCGATTGGGCCTTTGGTTCGTGTTCTGCATCATGCGGGTCTCTGGCTAACCTTGAGGATTATTGGTTGTATTCCTGTCGAAACGCAGTTTTTACTGGTTCTGTTCCTTATTGATCATTGTAATCGTTTTAAGCTTTTAACACCAGAGCCAAGAAAACGAGTTGCGTTCTTTGTTTCCTTCTCGAGTAAAATAGTATTATTACAATGGGTGAATATGACAAAACTTTTTTGATTGTGTGCACTCGGAATTATGTTGCTTCCGTAATTTATAAGTCTGAGCTAGTAGCTGCTACCCTCTGCTTCCCGAGTTGCCAACAAACCAGTCAGCTCACTTTTGAAATGGATATTTTTTTGTTTTAGAGCATCAAAGCTTCTGCATCACAGGTAAGCACAGAGGTAGGGCATTTCGATTAAAGGCGCAGGGTGTTGTTCTGGCTGTCTCGAAGGGCCGATTGCGCACCATCCAAACACTAGGCAAACCCCTGTCTGCTTTTGTGCACAGGGAGAATACCATCCGTTTTACGTTAATTCAGATGTGATTTCATGCTGTTAGTAAATTACTTAGAGGTTGCATAGTCAAACTGTGTAAGGGGTGAAGATTGTACAGAAAAAAACTCGGTCATTGAGCGCTAAAAATTTGCACTAAACACCAAAAAGGGTATAGCGCTTCTATCCAGCTGTGTGTTCTGCTCTTTTTTCAGATGAAGCAATTGTACTATCGTGTGGTTCGTTTAATTTATAATGCAGAACGCATTTCAGACATCAAAATAACTTAGAAAGAGCTTCTCACTCACCAAGTCTTCCTTCTCCAGCTTCCATGATAAACGCACAAACTTAAGCATTACCTATATCAGCCCAGTCGTATTATTTGTAATCTATACATATTCTCTAATGATCAGTTGCTGGTAACAAATTTCCAGATGGAGAAAGAATCTGGCGAAGACTCGTTTGCTGAGCGAGGCAGGAAGCAAAACAAACTCCATAATTCTCTTCCAATCGGTTACCGCTCCGTGAATGACCTGAAGCGCTACTCTCGACGTAGAGTACTTTCCTCGTCGAGCTCGTCCTCTTCAAGTAATCTTTGTGACAACTCATATGCTCCCTTGTCAAGCGATGAATTTTGGCCGATTGCTGTTAAGAAGCCTAAAGACCGCGCGTGTCGTAGACGGCGAACGCGGTCCTTGAACCCTCGGTGGCCGCCAGGTGCCACAGATTCCTCGACAGACGACGACGAAGATGCAAGGGCTGTTGGGGCCCTGGCAATGCGACTTCAGCCCATGCTTGCTGAGGGGAGGATATCTGAGGTGCAAACTATTCTCTTGAGGGCTCTTACACGGCCCGAAATGCGACAGCGAGCTCTCAGCCTACTGGATTACCTGAGTGGTGATGGATCGCTACTAGCACTTCCGACTACTTCACAAGTAGGTCGCCACCTTGTTAAGTTCGCTTCTGTAATTACGTGATTCGGATAAACGTGCTAGTACATTGTGCGCCCTCACCAACTCCTATTTGGTTTCATTTTTGACTCTTTTTTCGCAACCCATTGGTAGCGCTGGCCTGTACGAGGGATTTGTTTACAGACTGACGTTAACTGAGCACAACCACTCACATTAATTTACTAACTAGAATACGTTAGCGGCAACATGTCTTACCCTAGCGAACTAAACCTTCAAAAGATACACTTTGCGCTTTACGAATAGTGCCTTGAACGCAATTTATAATCAAGTCTGATTCCTTTTGCCCCTCCAGTTGTAATCTTGCACTTGCATCACTGTACTAGCAGGTTCTAAATATGGGTTGTTTTGGTTAAAACACACAAGGTCATTGACGGATGGATGTTGATATGCCCGTTGTCTGGCCATGAACGCGTCCCCTCTAGTTTTATACTTTTGCGAAGTCGAGTGTCCAATGTTACACTATCGAAGGAAGCTGTTCACTTTCGTCCTAGAATCTGGAAGAGTGCCTTGGACACATTCAGCGACCATGGATACCGTACTACAATGCCTTTTGTGTGGTTTCTCACACCCCTAAATAAACAACAATGCAATGTAAACCTGAAACCTAAATTTACCAAGAATTCAAGTCAGTGACGGGCTTGTTGATTTGGCTTTCTACTAATGTAACCAATTGAAAGGGCTAAATTTAAAATATGAAGTACATGGACAGCTGATGTCGGCACTGCCTCGCGCTCGTTCACCCAACCAAAGTCCGAATTTGATGCCTTTTCTGGTATCAGTAGTGAGGATGTATTCGTTGTAAAAAAAAGAGAAAGCCTCCACATTGTCAGATTGATACAAAAGTAATGCGCGTTTCTTATTACAGACGTTTTCGGTAGTATTCATTACATTCGGTCTCTTATAGCTGCCGATGTCACAATAGCTATTGTCAATAGAGGTTTCACTTACAAATCAATGCTTTTAGTCGTGGTTATCCGTATTTTGACCACAAATCTAGTAAGCATGCACTACTTCTGTGTGAATTTACTCTTTGCATTTCCTGTTTCGCCGTTGTATTCCAAGTGATCCTTAGAATATGTCTTAATAGCCTGATGGTTCACTACGACCAAGCATCTAACGGTCGTATCTCAAAACATACTCAGTGTACTTCACGCAGTTCGACCTCGTAGGTTGTCTGTTTTGACGCCTACACTAATGACCAAATCTTTTGTTTTCCATTTCAGTGTTGTGCCGGGTATGTGTTGTGTCTACTATTTTAATTTTTTGCGCTTTGCCTTGCTTGCTTACTGTTTCTACATTTCGTTCAATGCATTCTCATATTTTGATCAGCGGTTTTGTACCTTGCTAAAATGCCATGAGTCCTAAATAAATTATTTTATGTAGCCCTTTGCTTTGCATGCGAACCTCACGTAATATCACATCAAAGTCAAGCAACATCATGGAATACTTTGTCGTCATTTTAAGTTTGGCTCTTAGCAGGCTCTCTAAATTCCACAAACAACAGATGTAATTTGTTGAATCACGTTCTCATTAATTGAATATGCACTGAATATCCCGGCTTTGGTCCTGGTACTGCTTTTTCCCTAGCGATTTCTCCGATTTCTCAAACTTCACATGCTGTTTGTAATTCCTAGCGTAACGCATTAGGAAATCTCTCTTAATTATGTTGTAAATATCGGCGGTGGCTTCCTCTGGCTAAATGAGCGGTGTTTCGGCATTATTTGGCACAGTATCCTGACCAGTGAATTTGATTTCTCATGGCGATGCACCAAGCACCTTAACCGAATAACGACCTACTTGACCTTACCCGTTACGTGATTTGTTCCGGTGTGAGTCATAGGTGACCAGCATTTCTGAGAAAGCAGACTGCCGTTTCACTTTAGTTCCGTCTAACTTCAGGAATGGAGCCGTTTTACGAGGAGGCCTTTTGGGTAGGCTAAACCCCTATTTTAATTAAATGCGATTTGTTCTCACAATCTTATGCTCTGATATTACTGTAGTGCCATTTCATTACCCTAAAGTGACTTAGCAGAATGGGAACACTATGCTTACGAAGAATTCAGATCAACTGTGCACCTTCTAAATTCCGTGCCAAATTGCTGCTCTCTTTTATAGCCCTAGTAACCTAATCTCACCATGACCTCTTTGTCGTTATTACGCCTTTGAATTATCTCTTTTGTTTTAATAATCTCCAGTTCATTTGCATTTGAGAGCCAGCCTTTACAGGCTCTCGTTGGACACGCTAAAACATTCCACACTGATAAACGATCAGTGTTATGACGCCTAATGAAAACAGCAGTACACCACTGATTGTATCTAACGTCTGCATTAAATGCATTCCCTGGACAACCAAATTGTGCCACGATCCAGGCGACCTCTGTACCAGCTAACCCTCCTAACATTTTAGCAGCTGTCCTCAACAAAAAGCGATACCTCTCTCAACGAAGTCCTCACGTGTACTAGCGAAGTGAGTAGTGATCTCTCTCAGACCTTTGCTTCTCGCCTCAAACTGGCTCACGCAGTGGAAAACAACGAAAGTGGTGAAGACGATGACGAGGAAAAATCAAGCGGTATCTTCGGAAACCCCGCAGTGTCGAACGCGTCATTGCTTCACGATGCAAAGGCAACGACTGCCCCTAACGCCAGTGTTGTCCAGGTGATGTTACCGCCAGGAGGTTTGGTAGAACCACCTCCCCCCAGATTGGCGATGCCCCCACCCAAACCATTGCCACCACCTACACCTAAGTCAGCCGTTGTGCCGAGCCCTGAGACACTTGCTCGTGTCGACGCGCATGCTCTTGAGGTAACTTCCCTTTCAATTGTTAACAATCTTTACTTCACAACCATTTTCAGAGACCTAAAGAATAACCTCTCTAGGCAATGGCTGTGTGTCCGTTCAAGATCTCCGCATATCATGGGATCTACATTAATTAAAGTAGTGATCCCATGAAGTAATTTATCGTATACATGGAGCCAACCTAAGCGCTTAATCCATATATGCAAAGCTAAAGACGTTGGTGTGGAAATGCCTTTGAATCACCTTGTAGTTGTTTTTTTTTAACTTTGCTTGTGTACCGTTCGTCCCACCTCCTGGAAACGCGTTTTCCTCTTTTTTAGATGCTGGCTGTAAATCCCCTTTTGATAACCGACTTGGTTTCTCAGTTAACGGTGGATTGTAGCTCGGACGTTGAGATTGTCCGGTGAGCACTTTTTGCCATAATTTTGGTCACGTGTTAATCGTTCCAGTTTCACTGATCCCTTAACTGGTTATACCGAGACTACGGCCTCCCACATTCAACCATTCTATCAAGATGCCATATCACACATCGACGTTATTCACCTGTCAAGACGTGTCAGGTACCGAAATACTGATACTGCAACTAGCACTGTTGTTAGATGATATCCTTAGCTAACGGTTTTTTAATTCAAGTGAGGCTGTATGAGTTTTCGTTAAAAGTAAAAGTTGTTGCCTCCTGATCACCTAATTCGTTGACTCTTCGCGACTGGAATTAAGTATCACTTTGTTCAAACGTTTCTCAGTTGATCGGTTAGATATTTCTGGAACTCGACTGTTTACTCAAATTCCCAGGCTTCCAATTACCCCTTTCCTCTGAAATCACTAATTAGCAGTACTTATTCAAAATAACAGTAGTATTACAAACTCTCTGGCTGTAAAATGACAGGTTGAATTCTGCTCGAATGACTACTCACAGAAACTCGTAGCCTTCTAAATGGCGTCATTTGTGTCGGTGTGGTATTTTGTGTTTATTTGTGTTATGAACCATGATTTGATAGGCGAACTAGCATGCTCTAGCAAAACAATGCTTCATGCACACCAGGATTGTGTTCCTTCCTTGACGTCTCCTTTCTCAGGTTTAGGTGGAATTATTCGTGCGTTTCGGCAATTGTTGGCTGTTGGTTACTTTGTTGCTTTAAATGGTTTTTTAGGGCCTATGCCAACATGTTCATTTAATAAGCCATTTGCTTATTATTGGTGTGATCACTGGTGCAGTACGTCTAATGGCTGATTATTTACGCCTCAACTTTCATGTTATTAATTTTTTCGTCGAAGGGGGTTGGTTTTTTTCATCGTGCTTATTTCGTCCCTCCACCCACAGGCGACTGTTTCGGTGGGTGACTGCAAAGAACTTCGACTTGGTTGAGTACGACCCGTCAGCGCCGAGCGACTCCTTCGTCGGTATGCTCCGTAATGTGCAGATAGGGGCTCTGTCGAGAAATGAACTATTCAATGAACTCTGTCGGTGAGTGAACAATTCTTCCGCTGTATCACAAACGTGCAAGAATTGTTCCACATCTTTTCTCACATGTATCCACTGTTTTTCGGCCACACGTGATTCTCAAGTTTGGTGTGCTCTTCTTATGTGTGATTTTCCTTGTTGTGCTACTTCTGGGCACTCTTGACACATAACGCTTGGCTTACTTTAGTAATGACACGATAATGCTATCTCACCACTGTAGAAGGTGTTATGCATCGCGTTGATCCACACCCGCTGATCCGATCGCTCCAGCCACCGACACAGAGTCCCCCTTTTCGCACATGTCGCCCCTCATTAGCACGAACATTTATCCTGGATTAGCCTCACACCTAGGTCTCGGTGTTAGCGCATGTATGACTCACACATCTGAGGTATAAATACGCAAGCGCAACGACACCAGTTTGGGTTGAGCTCTGAAGTGAACGGTTGTGTTTCCGTCCTCTCCGGTCTTTTTCTTCATCGCGAGTGTCAAGGAAGCATAATCGGGCCAGAGTTAATTCAGTAGCCCCGGCGTGGTTCAAGACCACATGCTGGAGTTCACAACAAAGGAATTAATGTGTACTACATCGCGCCGTCACCACAATGTAGAGCCCGGGAACAAACCATATATATAAGGCGCCTCAGACCAAGGTGTTGGAATGCTTTGGAAGCTTGAAAAATCAGAGATCTTGTTGACTTTCTTACACTGGCTTCGTGTGGGTAGCTGCGGGCATATGATGTCGAGTTGGGCGGACTCAGGACATCGCAATTTAGCTGAATGCCTTCTTTTGTTCACAGCTTCGCTGGAATATACTGTCAGTACATTTCTGGCTACTCGAAAGGCGCGGGCTACCGACCAGGAATGCCGCTGAAACAGGGCTCCCTCTTCCGCAATACCTGGTTAGCGGTGTATGCCGGAGGGGGTTGGCGATTTGTGAATTGCAACTGGGCAGCTCGGTATACAACCTCAACTTGGAATTCACCTTCCAATGATTGTACGTTCTGACGAACTTTTTGTGTTCTTCTCATCTATGATTCCACTTGATCTATTGCAATGATTTCATGCAATCCCTTTCTAAACTTACGTGTCATTGCTACATTTCTGTGGTATTCCTGTTAAACTGCCCTTTGCTTTAGCCAAACAGTCGATATGTAGCAGTGAGTAAGCTACATTACATCCCTGTGGTTCATTTCTCTTGTCAAATACGAGTCCAAAGAGGGTGGTGCAACGGCCGTGGGACGAGGCGGACACACCCGTTAGGCGTTTTGCGTCATTGTGTGAGTGTGCGTAGGTGTTTTCATGGAGTACTCGTGAACAAAAACCAATGAAAGGCAAGGGGGTGGGTGTGAGCTGCCAATTAGCCCGATGTAAACCCTTTTTTACCAAGCCTCTCCCAAATGAGCGAGCCTACCAAACCTCCCATGTCATTTGTCTTCGAAATTGGCATTTTGACGTTGGCACGTACAGGTGATCTATCAACCTTTAAATCAGAAATAACAACCAGACACGTTTGGCAAGCAAGTCCGTCAGTCAGTGACGGAAGAACCATATTTTTCTGAAATTAAACCATCACTGCTTTCCGATAACACCGCTGAAACATGCATGAGACTGCCAAGCTGTTGGTTTGATAAGATTTGAATCCTATTGTGTTCTGCGCTCTTAAACGTATCTTAGATGAATGTAGGTTTGCTGCTTTGTAGTTAAGCTGCGTCAGGTCTTGTTGACTTGCTAAGTTTCCCAAGGGGGAACGTTTGCTGTTTTCTAACCAGCCGTAGGCAAGTTTGCACATCGAATTAGTTGCTGGGGTTGCAGTGTGGTGCGCAACTGGGAAACAAATCAAGCATGAGAATTGTCTGTCGTGGATGCTTAACGATTCTGTTCTTGCTAGGTACAGAATCGGATTACAAGTGCGACGAGTTCTACTTTTTCACTGATCCAGAGCAACACATTTTCGAGCACTGGCCGGACAACAAGGTGTGGCAGCTGCTTCACGCCAAACCCATCTCCCAAGCACGCTTTATTTCCCTGCCTGTGCTGAAATCTGCCTTCTTCAACGCCGGCCTCTCTCTAAAGAAGCCTTACTCACAACGCCTTGTCACCAAAAATGGACAAGTAAGCAAAGTTGACGCTCACGTGGTAGATGTGAGCTTTGTTTACGCCGACGTTAATATATTCTCTTTCGGAGGTGACACGTTCATCGTTGTATTTAAACGATTATCGAATTATCCTTCACCAATTGTTAGTTCACTACTAATACTTAACTTCCTTATTGTCGATTAGGAGGTACCTTATTTCACACGTAAGGAAGAGAGAAAACCTGTTGGTAGTGCAATTTAGGTAATAGTTCACAACTGTTTCCTGAAATATCAGTTTTAACTAAGATGAGGGTCTGATGGATGGTCAAAAAATGTATAACTGAAACGTCGAGTTGTCTGGACTGCCAATTAACGTCTTGTGAGTAGCTCACATCCTTGGATTCCTGCATCTCTTCCTTCTTTTCAGGTCAGTATCAAGCTCCGAATGCCTTATTTCGTTGGGATCTCCTGCAGCCTGGAGAACTTTGCAGACGGCAGCTCCTTGAAGGGATTTTGTCTTGTCGAGGTTCTCATCAAACCTCAAGACGTGGTCCGCATCTACTGTGCGCCTTCACAACCCGGTCGTTACTACCTCAATGTCTACGTCTCCTCGGATTGGCGTCGCGATGACACCCGGGAGCTGGCCTGTTCTTTCCAAGTAACCGCCTCTCTCTTTGTCGATGATAACAGCTCTTGTTTACTTTTCGTTCCTTGACTTTCCGGATTTCACTATTTTTCAGTGTTAGGCAGGTGACTGTCCTTGACAATAGGCTGCAAATGACAAAATAGTTGTTAGGTATCATTTCACCTCTGTACGTTGAGTTGCCCCAAATCACAGCTTACTCATCAGCTATTGTTGTACTCTAACTCTTTACAACTTCCAGACAAATTTAGTCCTGACAGGAGCACCTGTGTTCGTAATGAACAAATTATTGCCAGAGTTTGTTCCACCTACCATATTTGCTCATCTAGGTTTATTAGGTACTAATTTGACATTTTGCCTTGCCGAGCTTGGTGCGTCCGCACTTACCTCCGCTGTTTACCTGTCGTAAAAGTGGGCCAGATTCATGTCCCAAAGGTAGGGGGATGAGTTTATGCGTGTGACCACACAGGTCCTGTAGCGCGATTTTCGGGAAAGTCCGTTCCTTTCTAGCATTGTTAGGCATTTTGAAATGGTGATGGTAATACGACAGGTTAATTCGGGCTTTTCTGAACCACACCACTTACCAGTATTGCCAAACAAGAGCTTCTTTGTTTCTTAGTAAATTTGTGTTCCTTCTTCAAGGTAATATTTCAACTTCACACAAAACCTCTTTATTTTCTCCAGTGGTTATTTAAGCCCAGGACTATCCTTAGCTGATTTTAGAGCATCCAGTCGATTAAATTCTTCAGCAGTTGAAGCAGCTTCTAGAACCTAGAAATTGGCAGTATCGCTGGGTTTTTTTTTAAAAAAATCATGCAGTTTTGGCCACTTGAATCCAGCCCTCAAATGCACTGTCCTCTTATTCAGGTGCAATGCTGTGACTTCAACTACCCCCGTTTAGTAGTTATGGGACGTCTGCCTCAAGTTGGATTCCTGGGCCGAACCCCCGCAGCACAACACTTTGGCGTTGCCATGGTAGGGAGCAGTGGAAGTGGCAACCGGCCTTACATTCTTCACACCTCCTCAGACCCTCTTAAAATACCCTTCGTTATCCCTCCGGGTTTGAGGGTAAGCTGACGTCATGTTGCTGGTTAATTGATATGAATTTATTGGGAAGTAACCCATAATACACTTATTTCCGAATTTTATGTGGTCGTAGAAATATGAGCTTATTTGCAGGGCTTCTAACTCTCTGCCTTGGCTTTCCATTACAAACTTCTTTTTCTAAATGTCCCCGTAACCACCACCCGATGTACCAATCAGACTGTCCAGTCTTTTCACCTGCCGTATCGTAATATTTGTAAGCTACAAAAGCGTTGTATTCGCCGAAATACTTGCGCCGTCATAAATCGAGACTTATAAAACATTTCTTTGGCCGAATCGACCGAGTTCCACCAAAGCACTAGGCCTAACGAAATCACTAGTTCGCATATTCCATTGATTTCGTGACTGCTGGATCATTCTTGACTGATAGACTGTGATAACCTGATGACCTGCTTCAGGTGTGTCACCAATTGAAGTCGTTTGACCGTCCTGGTCGTCAAATGTCCGATTGTGACAACTACGCCCTACTTCAAATGCGCTTTGCATCGTCGTCTGATGGCGCATACACCGGCGTCTCCACTTCAACTTCGACCAACGTGAATCTTGGAGCATCTGCTGCAAACGCCCACTACCACTTGCGTCTACCGGTGAACGCATTCTTCTACCTTACCGTGTATGCGGCCTATGAGGACGTGGGGACAATTTCCACCGAGGCTAACGACCATCTAGAATGTGTTTATCGGGTGCTTGTGGATGCGCGGAGACCTACGCTGTCCAACGGATCTGGGCCAGTACCCGCATTTCCTAGACAAACTTACTGGCAAGTAGAATGATTTCACCTACTCGTAGGCTTGATTTGCAAGACCAGGCTGATTGAACAATCCCGCTTCATCTTCCTTACTCGTTTTTTTTCTAAAGGTGGGTTGGTTCGCGTCTTTTGGAGCCTACACGCCTTGCCCTCGAAGTAAAAAAGCGTCATTTATTCCGTCTTGATGTCCCCACCAAGTACACCTCCGTCGCTGTGGTAATCAATGCCTCCGAGTGGCACTTCCTCAAGTCCTCTTCTTCCTCAACGGGCTGTTCTCGTTGGTCAGGCAAAGTGCTGCCTCTGTCTGCAGGCGAGTTGTCGGTCTACGCCTCAACCATAGATGCCTCGTCGAATGCCTCAGAGAGGGTGCCCTACGTGAAACTCCTCGAATACGTGCTTATTCAGCCACTACCCCCATCGCCACCACCGCCCGCCTGCTAATATCTACCGTTTTATGCAATTTTACTGATCACGACCTTATCCAGTTATGTGTTCTGCTTTTTTTGTGCCCAGGTAATGCAAATAAAACATGTTTGTCGTATGCGGTCTGGTCACTTTTGTTTGTGCCTTTGAATGCCTCTGCTGTAGTATCGATTTGAGTATATTTCTGGAGGTAAACGGCTGGATCTCTGTTGCTGTGTGTTTGAACACTCTCTGTTACCCTTCGAGTGTGTTCTGACGTGTCATATTTTGATCTTCACTTTTGGATTACCCCAATGTTTCGTTTGTAGACATGGAATTTCAAATAAATGAAGATTTCGCCAAGCACTACAACGAATATCGTCAAAAAGAAGAGTTCCAGAAATTAAAGACTCGCTATGGCGACGTCAAGTTATTGGACAAAAAGCGGAAAGCAGACGATCAGTCAGGGGACGACGACAGCGCCTCATCGTCCTCGTCGTCCTCGGAAGAATCAGATTCCGAATGGGAGGACCAAGAACACGAGGACTTTCTACGGCTCTACGATGCGCTGTGTCGCGACGACCCAGCTCTGAAGGACGAAGAGAAGGTTTGGTTTCGACCCAAGCCGGACACGTCAGAAAAACCCCAGAAAGAGAGAAATCGGACGGTCCTGTTAAAGGACCATGCCCGGGATTCCTTGCTTTCCCGTGGAGCCTTCAATGACGAGGATCCGACAATGGAGGTCAAATCCACTTCAAATTTTGACGTTTTGAAAAAACTGCAGGGCACGGATGCGCAAACGCTGAAGCAGTCGTTTCTGGCGTAAGTGCAGAAGGCGCTTGTGCTATTCACTTGACGTCTCGAATTGCCTCAACAACTAATATCCGGTTCGACACCTTATTTTATACATCATGCCAAGTTTCGGGAACGATGAAAACTTAACTAATCACTTTTGTGCTGTACTTGTAGAGAAACAGAACGCCTATTTAGTGACGGCAACGATAAAGATGAAATGTTCTCAAGGAAAGAATCCGACGAACAAAAAGAAGGTCCCAAGAGGCCGAGCATTGTCAGTTGTCATCCATTTTGCTTATTGTTTTCTTTCTTCCACTACCTTTGCAAAACTGATTTCTGCCTTTTTTAGGACACCTCGCACTTTACCTTCCACGTGTCAGGCGGTGATGAGGAATTTCTGAAGGACTACCTGGTGAACAGACGGTGGAAAGGAAGAGAAAAAAAGGATGTGAAGAGAACGGTGAAAAGCAGTGTTGGTGTTGCTGATGATGACGCCTTATTGGTGCGAAAGCCGCAGATGTGTATTGGGGCCGATGAGCCGCTGTTGACGGCACCAGAAGAATTGGATGCTGACGATGAGTTTCTAGTGAAGGCCCGGCGTTTCGAAGATGCGTGGAATAACAACGACGAAGACCTGGTGCGTTTTCGATCGTGATTTCTACTTTGAAGACGCCAGTTTGTGTAACTGTGTTTGTATTGTTATAAATGTGTTTTCATCTTCCGCAGACAAAAGAATATCCCAGAACATCCGCTACTCGCTATAGATTTGAAGAAGGCGACAAAGATTTCGTGAGTTTGTTGCAGTTGCTACTTCGAGTTTGAACCTAGGCCTTTGCTCCAATGAGAGTCATTCGGTTTTTTATCCCCATTAGCCATGATTTTAGCATTTCGTAACCTCTAATTGTCGGTGAGTAGCAACGACACACTGGACGCGATAAAGATTGTAAGAATTCACCACAAGTGATTGACTTATTGTGAATGAGATCTGCACTAGTGGATATACGCACTGGAATCGAAGACCATCAAAACAATCCGTTACCGTAGATTTCAATAGTGGTTATCCACTATCAGGGTCTTTGAATAATGTCCCATTACAACCGGTATGGTAAAACAATGGGTTATACGGAAATAGCATAACAAATGTCACACGCACTTTGACCGCGGTTCGTGGAGTGCAATATTTTTTTATTCTCCTGCAGATCAAAACCTACCCACGCCGCATTGAAAGCAGCCTCCGTCAGCCCTCCACAGCCGGGATGACCCGCGCTGAGAAGAGAAAAGCTCGTGCCGAGCGCAAGGCAGCAGAAAAGGCAGCCAAGATGAAGGACATTGCGCGTTTCAAGCAACTCAAGATGGCCGAGTTTGCGGAAAAACTTGAGCGCATCCGCAGGACATGCGGCAACGGAACAACCATGAGTTCGGCCACTGTGACCAGCATTGCTGAAAACGGCTATGAGCCAATGAACGAAGTTCGTTGTTTTTCTCACATATCATCGAACGTCTAAGTAGCTGAGACTTGTGGTGTGATTGAGAAGAGTGCAACATTATTGGTTTTGTGTAGTTTAATCCACAAATATGTGTCTGTATTCATGGCCAAGTAGTATCGGGGTGCTGGATCTCGTAGCTTTTATCAGCGTCTTCACAGAAATTTCTTAAAAAATTCTAAGTTCCAATATATGTTTAATAAGTACTGTAATTGTTAGCAGCTTCAGTGTTGGAAATGTCTTTGCCAATGACTTGAGTGCTTGTTTTTTTTTGAAATTGTGGCCCCATTGATATCTGTTTTATTTGAGTTGTCATTTTAAACCCAATTCACATGTACGTTTTAACTGTTTAAAATGAAGACCGTGTGTATGCATTAATACAGGTATTAAAGTAATAGAAATTAGGCCTCTTTGACTAGGTTCATTTCTACCCCCGTCTAACTCAAGTGCAGCACACAGCATAATCCAACTGCTAAGGAGTGTCACCAGTAAAATTGTCGCATGTCTCTTGTACCCTGCGTATCCTGGCATAACTCCATAACTCCAGTGCTACTTTACCCTCCTTTTTAATGGTAACGCATTAATCTATAAAAAGTGGTTTGTCGGCACAATCAGCTCTCCCTCTTTTCCCACCAATAAGTGACTATCGATTGAGGAAACTGAGGCGGAGCTATCAAGGCACTTGGCGCTTGACCTTTTGGATTTCGGTTAGCCATTGTCGACTACAGCACCTATTCTTTGTTCAAAATAGCCCAGTTGGGCACTTTTGGTTTTTAACTAACAGTACTTTTGTGGTGCAAAACTGAGAGATTACACCGGCTCCCAAGGTGTCAACTAAGAAATATGAATAGAACACCATTCCATCTTCTCACGTTAGGCCTAATTTACTGAGCATTCAAGTAGAACAATGTCATAAGTCATGTGTTGATTTAAGGTCACAGAGGAGGTCATTGAGTGCCTCGATAACGACTGGGACCCCGAAGCGCACGATCGTCTTGTTGCCAAATTATTCGACGACGGGTACTATGGTGCTGAAACCCCCGATGATGGACTCGATGAGCCGCCCAACATCGACTCAGATGATGATGATAAGTTTGCGAAGAACCTGGATAGTGGGGACTACGATGACTACCTTCCTAGACAGGCAAGCGGCAGCTGTGTTAATTCCATTACTCATTCACCTTGGTTCCCCATTTTATTGCAGTTTTTTACCCACAATGCTTATGGCATGTGAGCTCAAAACGTTTAACGCTGTTCCGTTTAGTTAAGATGTATCCAAAAGTGACTGCAAAACATTTTAAAGGGTCTAATACCATGTGGTCTTGAGGGAGGCAATAAGCTCACGCTTACTTCGTGATCAGGACACCTTTCACCATTAGCTTTTGATGACTTTAGTCTACATTTAAGGAAATTCGGGATTCTTTCAGAAACACGGACATTTTGTGTTGCAGTTCTGGCGACTGCTGAGACCTTCTGCATGCAGTTGTTAGGCTCCAGAGTTGGTTCGCTTACCGTTGACCTTGTGCTAAAATCCACAAAGCGTCTCCTTAAATGTGCTTTCTTAGTTTTAAGCCTTTTTTTTAAAAAAAGAAAAAAAACCGTATGAGCTTTCTTTTGTTAGTGTTAGCATGCACTTGCACTCAAGCCATCCACTTTCGTGCCAAATTGTTTTAAACCAAAAACTCAAACTGCTCAGCTCAAGCTGTGTGGAGGGTGGCCCATATCCAACAGCGTTGCAACTTCAAAGCTCAAATTTGCTGCCTTTGTCTGAAGTTGATTTAGCGCCAAACCCGAAAAATCTGTGTCTGTAGATTCCTTGACTGGCTTTCTCTCCCGTTATTTTTCAGCCTAAAGTGATAGCTTCACACGAAGAGAACTCTGCAGGCAAGTGTGCGGAGAAGCAAGGGGATCAGACACTGCCGATAATTAGAGCGGCCAAAGAACTAGAAAAAACCCTAGGTCTGAAGAAGAAGAGCAAAGGCGCTCATCGCCAGTCGCTTCTTAGAAGTGCTTTGGACAGGCAGAAGCCCGTATTTAGCGCCTCTCAGTACACCGACTTCGAGGCAAGTGCTTTGCGCTGTTTCTACGTGAAATTCCCCGCGCCCATTCCTTTCGCTCACATATTTGGTCTTATAGAAGTATTTTGACGAATTCTACACACTGGATTGTGAGGATATCATCAATGGATCGGGTCCTGGTGATGATGTCCACTGTCGTTTCAAGTATCGTGAGGTCAAACCAAACGACTTCGGTCTGAGTATTGAAGAAATCCTCAATGCAGACGAAAAGGAGTTAAATCGATGGGTCTCCGTGAAGACCATGAGCGCCTATCGGTTAGTTCATTCTTTCTTAGCTCCGGCATCGTTTGCTCTTAAATTTGTTGAAACTAAAACGCATGCAAGTCCTGTTGAAGGGGAGAATCGTTTTAGCTCAGCGTCGATTTTTTCCCCCCCGCGATTTTAAACAGCACCGAAGAAGAGGAAGAGAGGGATTTGAGGGTATTCCACTCGTCCAAGATGCTACGCAAAAAGACCTCACTTATTCCTTCGCTTCTGACCAAAAAACAGGATCCGTCGTCAGAGTCAGCAGGTGAGGCTGCTGTTGCGAAGGTGGCCGTGGCAGCGGATGATGAAAAGAAGCTCTCCAAGTGAGTTACGGGTGATATTTTACTGGTTTTTCGTGTTCCTTGGATACTTGGCACTTAATTCTCTTGATGTTCACGCCTTATGTCTTCACGATTTACCCAAGTGTACGTCCAAGTCTTCAAAGAAGGCGAAGATAGCTCGGGCAGAGAGCTTTACTGTCAGCCGAAGCTTCAAGCACGACCTGGGGTCAAAGGGGCAGTCGAATGTATGCTCAGGCGCCTGGGCGATTTGAGATCGATGAGTTGGGTAATTAACACAGAGTGTTGAGTTGTTTGTGTTACCAACAATGTGGCCTGTCTATAGGGTTGTGATTGTTCGGAGTAAACAGAAGTAGCTAGTCTCAGTGTCTGGTTGTCTTGTGGGATGTTGACATGCCTAACAAATTACATCCATCCATCAAATATCTTACTTAATCTGAAATAGCGCAAGTCTTGTGGTTATGGTTAGTACTCATTGTCTACAAAACATGTGGCATTTAATAGTTTGAATCATGAATGAGTGGCCGTAGACTTGACAATACCTTCGCCAGCATAACGGTCGATTTGCCGATCTAAAAGTCATAGGTTTCTCTATTGTAGCTGTGCGCCCTTTGTTCATAAATCAGATGGTTGCTGATAGGGTGTCGTTTTCGTATGTCTGCTTACCGTTCACGAAAGCCAATGAAATATTAATCGGCTTATTGTTGATAGACTGTCTGTTAATTCTGTTGCTTGTGCTATTTACCCTCGCTTGTCAAATTTATCAGTTGCATTTAGCGTTTACGTCAGTTAGGTTCAAGAAAATTACTTAAATTTAAATTATGTGGAATCATTCAGTGCTTGTGTGTGCGTTGTCTCCGCCCCAAGCAGTTTTATCTCTCCACTAAGTGGAAAGAAATGCGACATAATCCGTTCCTCAATATTACAAACGAGTTATCTCAGTAGGTTATGTAAATATGCTCTACTGCGTGTTGGAGGCTTTATTTGTATCGGGTGGGCTCGGACACCCGAGGCCGGCTTGGATTTTTTGTGTTTGTGGTTTTGAGCTGGTTCTCGTCGTCCATCGATGTGTAATTATGGCCTGGTGTTAATCATTCCTTCCACCAAGGTGATCCTCTTAGGCAGGCTTCAGTAAATTTGAATTTCGCTTTTCTTAGGAAAGCTCTGAAGCGTCTCCGAAAGAAGCAGCGGAAGGCTGAATTGTCCTCATTGTTGTCTGCCGCGCAAAACAACATTGTGGAGGCCCCTGTAGAAAGCACTGAAGAGGCAGTCGTCGCAAATGAACCCAAGAATCCTTCACCGGATGATGAAAATGCTAATGCGCATCGAGGCTCCACGAAGCGAGCGCACGAGCAAGAGGAACCTCGGAAGACCAAGAAACAAAAGAAGGCTCACGGCGTCACCACGTCCGAGGAGATCAAGCCCGCTAAACACAAGCATTTTCCGAAAAAACCGAAGCTGTCAGATGAGCGTTTACTGGCAGCTGGAATTGATCCCAAACAGTTTAAGTATATGAAAACCCATGTACATGAAAAAAAAGCATAGTCTGATCTAAATAGATTTTACTTTTTCATAAACTGCATGGTACTAGTTTTTTTTTCATTATTTCAATTCAGGTATTTGAATTTGGCTTACTACCGTGTCTATGGTTTGAATATCGTTGCAACAGCACGCCAATGTGGTGAATTCGTGGACACTTAAAGTTTAACTACGGTTCTTGAAAATCGCAGTCTTCGTGCTCAGCCGGGGTCAATGCGTCTTGGTTAGAAGTAGGTCGAAATTACATTGGCAAGGGACCGAGAAGTCGATCCGCCATTAGTGGTAGCGTTTCAGTGTGCTTTGTAATGATATTAGTTCCGTTTACCTGATTTATCGTCCTGACCAATTAGATAGTCGAGAGTGATTTCCGGTCTTCGTGTCAACGTTCCAGACATTGGTTGCTGTAAGAAAGGCTCAGGAAATTTACGCTTTTTATAACGACGGAAGGCATCAATTAATTCTAGTACAAAATATTCTGAAGTGAAGGGTCACTTGGTAGTAGTTCTCTAACAGGTTTGTCATCATTGCACATATCTATGCTGAACTATCGCCTAGAACATCAGATCTTCAATTTACGCACCCGCTAATCGGCTGTGTCATGCTCTTGCTCCCTTCCGTTTACCCCGGTTGCCTTGAAGCAGTGTGAGGATTGGTGTTAAGTCAGATCAGCGTTGTATATTTCTATTGTCAATAGCCTATGATAGATCTTTCGGCCATTCTACTAGCTATCATAATTTGTCATCGTCAGATTTCGACTATAGAGGCCGTCAAGTGGGTACTGGTGACGGAGGGAATGGAGTTTCTGACGATATTGAGGTGAACAAGTTGTCGGCAGTCAGAACGTTGAGGGCGTGACTGCCACCATTGACAGTTCATCTTGAGCTATCCATCCCATGCCAAAGATACCCTTCACCAATGCAGAGAGTTGTCGTCGGTTGTGTATTGAGACACGAGTACTGAGGCCTACGTTTTGAACTGTGATTGCAATTCAACTAAGGCTAACGCTTAGCCACTACGCCTTCGCGGCTTGTATGGCTTGGCTGCCTATCTATCTGCCGCATACAATGTTTGTACAAGGTCGTCAAGGAAGCTGTTCTTCTGCTTTAGTTCACCATTGGCATGAAAAATCCGATGCGTTGAGAAAATGAACGTCATTCCAAGTTTGTAACTTCTTGCCATTCCTTAACCTATTTAGAGTACCCTGGGTGAGCTAATCGCTGCTTATTTCGACCAGAGCGTTCTACATGCATTTGTCGTAGTTGTTCGTGAGTTATAAATGCTCGTGAAAAGTGGAACAGTCAACGAGACTTTTTTGTCCTATAATAAATGGATATTTAGGCATACGAACGGAGCATGTAATAAAAGTGGCAGGAAACAGTATGTATCGAATTGGAAGCGAGGCAAATTGTGTCCAGAAGTTAGCCCATAGGCTGCTGCACTAATGTACTTTATGCCGAAGGCAATAAATTCTAATGAGACGATATGAATAAGCAAACAGCATGTTATTACAAAATGCTAATCAACGCACTAGTCGTCATCAATGGTGCATGGTATATTTGCCGGTTTGACGATGGTTTCACAAAATGGTTACGTTATTTGTGGTTGATCCTAGCAAGTGATGTAGCGCCAGCCTGAAGCTAGGCACGCACTTGTCTAAGCTCTAGTCTGCTCTTTTCTACCCTGGAGAAAACACCATGCTTTTGCGTCAATTTTCAGTGATCACTAGTTGAACTATAAGGCGACATCAATTCCCTCTACGCATAATGCCCTACGAGGTTGTGAATTTAAATAGAAATGTCGAATTTCTTCTAATATCAACGATGGCAAACATTTACGGGCCATTTAAATCCGACAAAGCAGAGGGGAATACTTTGTATCCCTAATTCTATTGAGAGTGTATAAGTAAATCAGGTAATGCTCAAACATCCCAACCACTTAATTTTAATGAGTTCATGGGTACTGACAAAGAAATCAAAACCACTTCAATGTTGATGTTTAAAATTAAACACACTAGCCTTCTTTGTAATTCTACTTTTCTATCAATGTATTGCTTTGCTTATCATTATTTGCCCACTAGTCAGTGTAGTGCCGTGCGACTCTGCGTGCAGGAGTGAAGGCATACTCAGTGCATTCTAATTTGTATGCGGATACATGTAAAAAATACGGGATACCATTAATGACTTTACGAGCAGTCATAAATGCATTAGATGACTTCTGTCCCTTTACGTCGTCTGGACGGTTGAACCTGGAAATGCATGGTCACTCGCCATGCGTGTTCGACAACTGGTCGAGAAATCTCTCCCAAGCAAAATTAGTTCCTTTTATCGTGTAAATGTGATACTCTTCTGACATGGGTCGAAGCTTCTTATCTTAGTCTGCTTTGGCATACATTTACATTGAGTTCTCGTTTTGCGTTATGAAACAGTTAAAATGGAGGCGCCAAGTTGTACACTAGATAGCACAGTCGTTACTGTGGACGTTATAGTTACATGTTACTCCCTCGCAGGTTAATGCTACCCTATTTAGTAAATTCGATGCTTACTTGCTACCTTCAAAGCCTTTCCGAAGCATTTTAAAAATACAAATTGTGCCTGCATTTAGCCATGGAATCTGTAACACGCCACTTTGAGACACATTCCCAGTCATCCGTTCTCCATGGCCGAGATGTTGAAGGACGACATTTCGTGTGAAGTATGAATTTCGGAATTTCAACAAGATGATCATATCACTTGATTACTTATAAATCAAGCTACTTAACTAAAATCAGTAGCAAAGTTGTTTTCATAGGTTTTTTGTTACTGATTGCTTCAGTTTTCTGCAATCATTAGATTTTGTAAAGTCTGTCTGCATTTACTAATGGGTTTTCTGGACAAATTTAAGAGTCAAAATGGACTTTGTGTGAATCGCCTTGATTTTGCACTAGCTAATGCGGTTGCTAAAGCCACCGACACAACGTCCCCCTATCATAACTCCCCACGCCCTAGCGCGAACGATTGCCGTTTATTTTCAGAACACCAAGGCCTTGATGTTTGTACGCTTATGACTCCCAATGTTTCACCCCTCTGAGTTATAAATACACACGTGCAAATGCCACCCACGACACACACGAAGGCGACATGGTTGAGTTCTCGATTAAACGGTTGACTCTCTGGTCCTCCTCTGACTTCATCCTTGTTGGGCATTTAGTAGTATATGGAGCTGTAACAGATTTAAATTAATTCAATTCGAAATTAGAACTGGTTGCAAATTTTTAGTCAAAGTGGTAAGGTTTTTCATCTTCATTTTGGGGATCGAGGTGCTTTTTTGTTGGCCTTCGGACTGACGAAACCTCTTTCATTTTGAGTAGTCTAGAGAAAATTGCTTAATCCACGGCAACTACCACTCGAGTTGCGGTAACCCAACCACACGGATATAAGCGCCATTAATTAGGTTGGTAAGGAACCATTGAAATATGAAGGTGCTTCTATTCTGTGTGTTTAATTGGCTGAATTTGGAGTGACATTTGAAATAATCATCCGTAAACATGACTCTATTTAACCCTTTTAAAAATGGAATATTTAGTGTACTTTGAAACACATTGCTCACGATTGAGGTGTTGGCATTAGAATTTGAATGGATTAGTTAACATTCGACTTTAGTGACAGACAATAAAAGAAGTATGTACTTCCAGATTTCCAACTTTCGGTTGAAGTCGAAGGTGCAACCCATGAGCCGTTTGGCAACATTTCAATTAGCTACTGACGACAGGTTATCCTGTTGTTGGTATTAACTCATGGTTTGCATTGTTTGCCGGTCTCGTCATAAAAGTAAAGATTCTCGCGTTTAGATAACAGTAGAAAAAAGGTGTGATAATGGATGCAGCTGTATAAAATTATTCTTTTGCACTTCGACTAAACCAAGCAGAATGAATATTCGTGACGAGTTTGAATGAAACCTTAAAGTAAGGACAGTATTCGACACCTTGAAGGTCTTGCATTTTAGCATGGTGATTCCCACCCCTCAGTTTTGGAATCAAGTCCTTTCATAAAACCACGTGTCGGTTGAATGGAAATACCCGTTCGTACGCATAGACACATGACTTGTACACCAGCTTGCAAGCCCAGTGTCTAACTTGACTTCAATAATGTATCTAAATCACGCTCTCCACCTCTTCTACACCCTCAGTTGTCAACACACAGCCCTATCTCCACTGAGTTCGCATTGACGCAAATAACATCACAATAGGCATTATGCAGCGACTATGAATATCAGTTATAAAATTCCCTGTGCCCCTAAGCCAACACTAAAAGTTTCATATGTGATTGTGTTGGCGATCCACTATACCTCATTATTGCTCGTCGTCGGTTTCTGGCACTACTTGAATTAGTTTCACTTTTGACAGCTCATTCGCACGTGGCCGACGCGATTAAAGCTCTCTACACGAGCTCTGGTCTTGTCCTTTTATCAGCGTGGGAAGGTCGGTGCTAGCGTCAACAAGGTATCTGGTACCGTTATTTGAGTGGTTTTCTCCTTGTTACGGGCAAACATCACAGATTGGTCTGGTTCCGAAATGCTTTTTTCAAGTCGATGATAAAAAAACACTATTAAGGCCTAACTCTTAAGGACCGACCATAATGGAATACTGGCCTTCCCAATGCATTAATGCAGTAGCTAAACTTGTGCGGAGATTGACGCAGGAATCGCTCACAACATTACTGTCTGGGGGCAAAACAAATAATGCCCGTTCCTGTTTACACATCTCCATTCCAATTATTTATGCCACCATAAACAGCCGACGACTCCTGGCGAATCAAGTATCACAATTTGGCTTGTTTTTATATTAGTTTTATTGTCCACAGGGCTATTTTGCAACCTAGACAATGGAAGGTGGCCATCGTAACAACCGATATATCGCCAACTGGTAATTGCTGCATTTAGGGGGGATGCGAACATGTGGGTGTTTGGAAAGACAAGAGCGGAGCAAAAGAATTTGATGGCGAATTTAAGACATAGACGACTCAAATGTCTTAAAGTGAATCAAAATATGCGGCAACTACTCGGTGCATGGTACTCAAAAACGATCTCCCCGTTGAATGCAGTGACTTGATTTTGTATAGTAAACTGATTATTTGCTGAGATAATAAGACAGCGTGTTTATCAGTTAAAAATAAAATTATTTATTACATCAATAAAAATTGTTTTTTTTTGTACACATGAATGGCACAATAACAAGCCGTGAAACTGCACATTAAAGAGAGGGAGATAAAATATTACTCATGAAGCAAATGGCATCTATAGACAGCAGAATCATTTTTCAAGAGTGAGTCTCCGCTTGAGGTACCGCATAGACCGGCTAGAAGGGCTGTGATCGATGTCAATTATGGGAGTACCGGCTGGAGAAGTAAGTGTGGAGGAAGAAACCCGTCCACTGACCGACACTTCCTCCATCTCGGCATCTGGGCACTCGTTTTCGCAGAACGCGCGGGGAGAATTCGAAGGCAATAGGTTGATTTCGTCGTCATCGTTGCCGTCTGAAGCGAGGTCTTCAGCATTCCTTGTAAAGGCACGTCGAAGCAGGCGCATCGCGCGTTTTGCGCACCACGGTGAAGAGGCGCTGTTGGACAAATATACCTCGGTCCATTCCAGGCCCGTCGTGACCTCCTGTGACAGAGGGTCGCCTACTTCTGGACGAATCTTGGTGGTGGATTAAAAGAATTGCAACTGAGACAACTTCAAAGCTAAAAACAAATACTACGTGTCTTAACAGACTTTTAGCTATCTTGGTTACCTTATTTGTGAATTCATAATGCAGATTAAACTTCAACTAAGACATCCAAATGAGCATCGTAAGTAGACAGCCACTGGCCTAAGAAACAACGACAGACAACAATCTCGATCGAAAGAAAATTCAACTAGCTACTAGGAGCACATTTAGTAGACGTGAATGCGTTGAGCGGTTTTAAAAATCTTGAGAGCCTTACATACACCAATTTTTGGTGGAAAAGAAACGCGAAACATATTTAATGAGGCCCGTGAAAACTAAAAACCAAACTGGAAAAGGCACCTCGGCAGCATCGGATGCGTGGTTCGGTTCTGTTAGTCCAGCCATCACGTAGATGGAAGCTGCGTCTGCCAGTAACTTCCACCAGGTCTTCGACACAGCAAATTCCTCGTCAGGTGCGGCCACTACCTGACCTGAATCGGAGAATTTCACAGATATTCCACAATCGACGAGTGCGTCTACCTTGGAGGTAGCTTCCAGCGACGGCCCAGTCGAGTTGTCGCATAAAGACGAGGAGGAAAGACGGGCTACATCGGAACACAGGGGCGCTGGTGGGAGACTCGTATGGGGCTGGGAAATTTTCACTAAGTGCGCATGCACTGTGTTGGCAATGGTGAAATCATCCTTGTCCCAGTAGTCTGCGGCGCTTGTGGATATGATTCGAGTTTGGAGAATGCCAAATTCATTCAGCAAAGACTGAATTTTAGAAAAAAAGAATGCTTTTAGGTAATTCCTCATGTGCACTACTTGCACCTGCCGTTAAGAGTAAGAAAAAACTCTTAGCAGAAACTCCGAACCCCAAGAGAAGAAAATATAAAAATGCAGAGTTACTAATCTGGCCAGGTTTTGTAAATGAACTTAGCAACACCGACACACCCCACGTTTTCGTTATGCACACTTAAAAATGAAGAATACGGTTTCCATGATCCCAATTATTTCACAATAATTCGTGTTGTAGTATCAAGCGAAATTGATCTTTTCGAAAACTATGACAATTTTTGAATTTTTGGCACTACCTGTACATTTGGACGTCTGTACATTGACGTGACAACACTCTAGGATACAAGAAGCGGCCAAATTGAATATGTAGTAAAACGGAGAGGTTGTCACGCACTTGGGGAGTTAAATCGGTGAACGCGTGACAGAATCCCCGTGCACTCCGCTCTTCAGGAAGCACGGCGAACAGACTTGGGGAAATGGTAGGCGCAGCGTCTCCGTCCCGCAGATCCTCGCCTTCCTCCAGTTTTGTCTTCCACGTGGGTTCCTTCACCATCGCTTCGGTAAGCAGTGTTCGCCACCAGGCCGATGGGTAGACAAGGGTCACTGCGATGCACAAGCGGGTTTCTGTGCTTGCAGCCACTGACTGGAGACTGGGCTCGAATTGAGGCAACGACAGACGGAAGTGATGCGGCAAAAATATCGGCAAAGAGGCTTCTCCGTCGGGAGCCCTATTTTCATTCAGTTGCTTCACTGGGTCGTCACAAAAGACAATTTTGAGAGATGACAGGGGAAGGCAAATCACAACCTAAAAAAGAGCCTTCTTACTCCTACTTAGACTTGTAAGCAGATAGTGTACGCAAGTAAACATACTGAATTAGCACGGACAGGGGCGGTAGCGGTCTGGCGTCGCACAAAGAGCCCCTGTTGGTCTCCACTTAGTGAAACAGCTACACTAGATACCACGAGCCTCTCAGACGGGGAGATGAGATGATCGAGGATGTCTTTGTAGGCATTGGCGCCAGGGAAGACGACTGAGGGGTTGCCGTAGGTCACTTGGAGAAGGGTGCACGCGTCGCATTCGGTGTCGTCGGAGAGGAATTGCGGCGGAGACGACGACGACGGCGACTGAGGGCCAGATTTGGACGACAACAGGAGAGCCGTTTGCCAGGGGGCTAACTCACTAAGAGAAACGATGGATGGTGGATTTCGGGGGTCTGAAACGAGCAGACTCTCAGTTATCCGTTCCTCAATGCACGCCAGAAAGTACTCTATAAGACAGTGCTCAACCTGAAAACAGAATTGCAGGTATTAAGTCTTACCGCAAAGGGTTGACCACTAGAAAGATTATATCCTCTGTGTAACCAAAACATGCACATTAGTAATCGATGGAATGTCGAAAGCATTAAATGAAAGGAATTGTGAAATTGTGTAGTTGTGCTGATTTTTGTATAGAATTCATCAAGTAAACAAAGTAATAATATTGTACCTCGCTAAGGCACAATTCAGCAGACAACTATGCATCGAGGTTACAGTCTGGGTAAATTTGAGTGCTTTGGCAGCGATGAAAGTAAGCAGGAGGGAAAAAATAACTTGTCTAATCACATATTACTTCAATAACGTACCTCCGAACTATCAAGGTCGGGGAGAAGAGATCGGATCGATTGATCCAAAGAATCCCATGCATCTGAAATACAAGAAAGACCCCTTAGCTTAAGTGGTCTAATTGGTCAGGTAGTAAAGCGTGAGAGCCTGGAATACCTTGAACTGTTGGCGGTTTAAAACTCGTCAAAGTGGACGCGCCTCGGCTATCGGGCCCAAACACCACCCGATCGAAGAGTGCTTCGACGTGGAATTCAATCCGGTCAGTTAAAAAACATGGCAGAAGAGCAAGCCCTGTGTCTGTTTTGTGAAACAGGGTTGCTTGTGCCTCCAATTCGGTCGTTAGTTTAGCCTTCAAGGAACGCAATTCAATGTAATGTTGACACACACACACACACACACAGATAGGTAGATTTCATTTGTAACATACCTGGTGAGCAAGCAGGACCACGTCATTGTTCATGGCGCCGACCACATGATTAGCAAAGTAGTGGCTTTGAAAGGTGGGCAAAACCTAGAACCAACGAAACACGCAGTCTGTAGAAAAAAATGTCCTGGTTAAAGAATACTTTAGTCTTGAATAATGCTCACATTTAATCGAGGCACTGACTTGGCCGCTAGTTGAGTTTCACTAAACACCGGTGGTGGTGGTGGTGGTGGCGGCGGCAGACTTCTAAATGTTAAAAATTCGGCTACGCTGGGCTCATCGGTCGACGAAGAGTGTTGAACTTTGAGATAATTACTTATCTGCCTCTGGAGTACAGCTGTTTTGAGATCCACTCGTCCTATGACTTCAATTCGGCCCGACGGCGACGCATCAAGCTAAAAGTGGTCAGATTACTAACGCGGTAGACAGACTGAGAGTAAACAGAGGTAAATCGCGCGATATTCTGCTATACTTAGCCCGTCGCCAGTAACAAGACCTTACCATTTAATTCGAGAACATATTGGACAACACTGACAGGTCTTGTCACCGGGCATAAGCACTAACTAGATGGGGGGTTTTCTCAAGTTCTGTTAAAAAAAAGATTGGCTCCCATCAACTAATTGGAGAATTGTTTACACCACTTCATCCAGACATGCTACCAGAAGCTTGATTAATGTTTCAGCACTGGCGCAAACTCTATCCATCTCATTGACACATTTCATTCCAGTAGATCGTAATCGCCTGTGTAAAAGGGATAGAATCGCTGACAGGGAAAAACATGAAAGCAGGAGTACTTACGTTTTCCTGCATGGAACAAACACCGACATTAACCAGACCCATTCGAGTAAAAGCATAAAGAATTTGGGGAAGCCACTGGTCAATGAGGACAACGCGCACCAGACCTCTGACAAGAAGAAGCTCTGCAGCGCGATCCGGAGTGACAAGGCACTATAAAATGGAGAAAACCCTCATTAGAACAAGTGAGGGGATTGCATTGTTAGGGGTTACTGATTAATTACATCAATCCTTTGAATAACCTAGTACAAACTCACCGTGGGACACTTGTTCCAAAGGTATATTATTGTGTTTCTTAGAGCCAGATAGAGCGGTGTATGCCTTTAGTGAAAAGGGAAACGGAAAGTGAGTCTTGGACAGGACAAAAGCTTATAGAAGGCAAGATCTCAGTTCAATGGTGGTAATTTCCATGCATGAAACAAACGAAATACAGAACCCTTTCCCCACGACGATGGAATTAAATTTGCAGGGTCTTAACTACGTGAAATTCAAAACATGGAATAAAATTAGAGGCACAATATCAAGTATTGGTCACTCAAGGAAAACTATAGGATCTGTCCGACAACCCCTTAACCAGTCGCCTTCTGCTTGATTAGAAATCTTTTGTAAATCAAGCACAGCCATATTGGTAAGTCGAGCTAAGTACTGACATAAAAGGTAGGCGTAAACACGGCCGAATGTCAGTAGAAATAAATAAAAAAAACAAGAGACGTTTGAGATTCTGACACTCGCACAAAAAGCAAAACAGAAGCTGCCAAAAGAAGGGTAAATCTATTTTTAAAAAATATACCGAGTCATATTGGGAAACCTGAAGCGTTCCCAAGTGTTCACATCGACAGGCGACCAGGAACCACTGGGGGCTGGAAATTCTTCTGGCATGGAAAATGGTCGGCGAAAGGCAGGAAAAGCTACAGAAAGCAAAAAAATATATTTTTTTGTTGATATGCGACAAATAAACATTTAATTATTTTGAATGATTGTCAGTTTTCGTTATTTAGGCTGCTAGGATTCCTATAGGGGACGTAATGGGAAATACAGCCCACCTGCAATTTGTAAACACGTGACATAGCGGATGTTAATTACTTAGAAAGGACTTCACAAAGTAAGAATATGTGATGCTCTAACTTACTTGGTGGTCCTGACTCAGGATCATTATCGGATGATGTGTTATTTATACATCCTGTCGCAAGGGGCGATATTCCTAGTAAATCAGGAGGGTACGGTGGACACAAGTAAGTTAGGGGACTATCCTGAACAAGTCCTAGTAGTTTCAAACTGGCGAGGAAGTTTTGAGAGTTATTCAAGACCATGCGGATCCGCTAAAACATAATCGTTAAGCATGAAGGTAACACTGGATTAGCAAATAAACTTTACGCAAGTCTACGCTGTGAATCAATTGAGGTGGAATATTAAAAAGACATGGACAAGAAGATTTGTTAAACTGAATAAACAACTCTTAGTTAATGGAAATGGTTTAACGCATTAACAGCTGTAATGCCTGTTGATAAATTTGTATAAATATACCACGTATCGCAAATGACCACAGATATGAATTAGACACTTTTAAACAAAAATTACCTCGTCTTCTGGAATTTCACAAGGTTTGTGGAAACGCTACAATGAGTAGGAAATTCATTAATGACCATGCCTAACAAACTATCCCAAGCAAAAATACTGGTGAACTAACCCGAAAAACCACAGAACAAGTGAAATTGGAACAAAATCCGGAAATCCGCAATCCAAGTTTAAGAGGAATTTGTCTCCAGCGTTTACAAGCCTTGCACTTCACCCACCAAGGAAGCAAGTTATTGACAATAAAACCTAGCTCCGTCAAGCTAGAAGAAAATCCTAGCTGTCCCGTCTTCTGGGTCATTTTTTTCTTCCAACGAGCGAATCGTTCATGCCAGACTGTGTGGTTTGCTAAAGTTTTCGATTTAGAAAACCTTAAAGTTTTAGCACGGAAGCTTAATCTACTTAGTATGGTCAAAAAATTGAAAGCAATGTTGGCATATATGCTCCCCAACTGACAGGTGAATCCATGGACTTGTGCCCCTATTCCGATCACAGCTACAACAGTATAGAAGACAAAAATCATATTACTTTGGGGCAAATCCAATAAAACAAACAGGGTTCACATTACTACAATGTGGATCCATGCATGTCAATCGGCGTTTCGAACTCTCCAGCTCTAATCCGCTGACATTCATTTTGCGGCTAACAGACAATAGGCAAACATAAGTTCTTTCAAACCACGCTGATAACCTATCAGTGATTGGGGTAATCCAATTGGGTGGTACACCCAATTATTATCAACGACAAAATCATAGCTGTAGCTTTCGTTGCTGGAATAGTAAGAATCCACAAATTTTTCTGCTATACTACAGTAAGCAAAATCATTGTTTAAAATACTGTAACTTGACCCCAAAACCTTTCTAATTATCCAAACATGTTCAAAATGGCAATGGGGACTTAAATAGGACGTTTAGAACACAAAAGGGAACTAAAATTGTTATGAGTACCTAAAAGAATAAACAATGATAGCTATGCATGATTACTCAATTTCTTCTGTCATTTTTTTCCCAAATGTATGCTGATCACAACGTCGTTCTGCCATTCTAATTCATGCGCTTTGGTTGCAAGTGTTTCGACTGCATTTGGAGACAATGTCAATATCAGCTACAAAGCGTGTTTGTCAATAATGCATAAGTTTAAACCATTTCGTACGATTCTGGAAACGCACGTATTTCAAGATATTATGGTGGTGAATGAATACAACTCTATACTATGTCACTTATCAATTGTTTGCTGCTGGGCAGTGTATGTTAGGATAAGAGTAATGATTGCTAACTGATTACCATGTATACCCTTTTGCTGATGCATTTACTAAAGTTTTATTGTTGTGCAAATTTACTTCAGCAAATAACTCTCCCCCCTAATTCCACTGTCACCTACCTACACATTCTTGCGGATTCCTATTCCAGCTGCATCTCCTTATTTTGCATTAGGGCGCCATCATGTAATTTTAGTTTTTTTAATGCATCATCAAGGGGAATTAATCATTTTATAAACTTCCTGTGCACGATGACTTCAAAAACTGTCTATAAATTGTAATAAACTTAAGTAAAATGGTTACTAAATGAACAATTATTTGCTTTTTTAAATAAATCAGTGAATAAAAGATTTACTTAACTAAACAAATGGCTTAAATATGTGGTTGTCGAAAATTTTACATAGCCTGCACGGCAAACTAAGGTATTTATTTGCTTTAATGAATAAATATCAGTTTTTTAATGGATAAGAAAGATTTCTATTGACCATGCCTTTACTAAAGCGGTGAACCTTGACATGCGCAGTAAATCCTAACCGAAAATTTGCGCTTTGTTTAATCGATGCAATGAAAAATTAATGACTAAAACTTAACACTAGTCTTTACTTGGTTTTAATACAAAACCTTAGAATAAACTTGTAAAACTAGCGCAACAACTTTTCAAATGATGGATCTCAGGCCTTTTTTTGAATCTAGCGATTGTCAGTAATTCCAAAATTAGTTGAGACCTCGTTAACGGAACTCGTGAATGCTTAGCGTGCCTTCTTATGTGTGGGTTTTTTAATTTATTCTTTCGTCTGTTGTGCTTGCGTTTGATTGTCTTATCTACTACTATAAAGCCAAAATTTGGTATACCTTAACAGTAAATAACAGACGGCTGATATCTGTCAATTTCTCCATATTTGATGCTCCATGCTTTCAACTTGGTGAAACATTTTTTTGCTTTTGACTTAAAATTGTTTTTGTGCTAATCTATCAATGTATAAAATAGTTCATTCAAGTCTAAAAAGTTTTGATATACCAATTAAATTAATTGAAGTTTCACGTAGCGATATCGCATTGCAAACAGTAGGTCATATTTGCGTAGTTAATGTCATAAAATTTAGTGAACAATTATGTGTAGGTGAGTTAAGTGAAGAATTAATCATTCTCGTGCTGTAAAGGTGGGTCTGTGATTGTGACTACTGTATCAAGGATTCGTTTTTTGTAGCCTAATTAACCAGACCTCAACAACCTCAGACAAAATGAACTCGAGAAAGTAAGCTAATAAATGTAGAAAAATGTTGATTTTTGTTTTGTTTTTTTACTTCCATGCCGATATAATTATTTTGTAGTAAAGAGGCCGTATTTATGTAGAAGACTTGAGCCATGTGAAGCAAAGCAGTCACATGCAGATCATTCTCGTAAAGCCATGTTATTATGAGAGTCCACATAAACAGTTTAACTGATGAATGCCGGATGAACTTGAGTCCTTTCAATAGAAACAGACAATTGACATGAAAACTTACAGGCATTGTTCAAAAATATGTTGCTGCCAAATTTACACAATTAAATTTCTACAAGAACTCGATTGCTGACTGCACAGTTTCTAAAACTTGTACTAATTCATGACACCAGCAGGGGATGGAATCATTTCTTGCAATTTCCAAATTTCTCGTGACTTTACCAAATATTTAAACTTAATGTATGTGGTTAATATGGTCCTTTAAAGCGTGTTTGTAGCTATCGGTTAACGATGCATTTAAGTCGGAATGGAAGCATATAGCCTATCTAATATTCGTCACTGCTCGATTTGATAGTCAATCTTTGTACAACTACGGATAATTCATGATTATTACCATCGGTTCTACCCATCTGATTTAGTATTCTAATTAATTTTTTTAAATAACGTTATCAATTCGACAAGGTGTTTGATCTGTTAGCAATTGACTAATTAAAACGCGCTGATCTCGTATTTACACATTTTCACGGGGAGTTATTCAAAAAGCCAGTCGGCACCATTATGTATTGGCATCTTATGCTTAAAAGTTTTTTTAAACGTCAAGTGTTTACGTACAGCGCGATGGCATAAAAATTCCAGAGCGATGTCTTTAAAAAAAGACGTTTATGCATATCATAAGACTTTTGTTTACAACAAAAGGCATACTAATTAATATTTTTAAGGCTGTCTTAATTTCAAGTTTATAGGCGACCTGTTTGGCACGTCCTTTGAAACCATTGTTGACATGAAGCAAGGTTTAAAGTTTCATGCTCAAGTGCGTTGCACTAAAAACATTCCTTTAATTTGAGTTCATGTCTTTTGTCTTTTCTTAATGAAAACGACCATAGCAAATATTCTACAATCCAACTTAGAGCAGAATGTTGCCTACATCATCGTTATTGTAAAATCTGGATATTCGCAATCTGACTAAAATGTAATGCAACTGATCCTTAAAACTTTCGGAACTCTGACCTCAAACGCAAGATTATTGTTCACCAAATTTTTACTGGTCACTTTATTAAAGCAGGGAAAGTAGCACTAATTGACCACATTTGTCTCCATAACAACACTTTTCACGATTTTAAAGACATTAATAAGGAAACCAAAAGGATGCATTCAATTTTCTAAAAATGCCTTTTTTGGTAATCAACTTGCTGTTCCTCGGCCTTTTTTGATTGTTACTTTGTACTGTGGGCTATCTACTATTATCAGAGTGTTTTACTATCCTCTGCTAGGCAGGGACTGTATATTTAGTCAGTTGAGTTAGTAAAAGTAAATCATATCAAAGGGGAGCAGTAATTCCATTAGGGGGTCTTGCTACCAACGAGTAAAGTAATTTGACTTGTTAGCTAGCATAAAACACAAATTCTATTATAAGAGAAGCTGATTTAGTTAATATGCACCAGTGAGGACTTTGTCATAAGAGCAGGACCTGCTTTACCAAATAACATAACTTCTGTTGGATATCTAAAAGAGAATAAGCTTCGAATCGTTGTCGTCTCGAGGCTGCTTCGACTTCCCTAAAATGCCTTTTAAAAGGTCAGGACAACCATAAAAGAAAAAATAAACTGTTTGTTCTGGCACATGGGCACAGTCGTTACGTTACTAGAAATCTTTTCAGAAAGCTTTTGACAGGACGAAAACTTCAAACCAATCCATCAAAGTTAAAGGCCTCATCTCGTTACAAATCTTACTCTGTATTACCTAGGCAAATAATACCATCAGAGGCCTAATTATTTTAAACAACTGTCCAAGTATTGTTAGCTTGCGTAATCCACATGTTATCTGCCACTGGCGAAGAAAATTTAACGAGTTTGAAAAAAAGAGCACTGGCTATTATTCAGGGAACTGACAATTAAAACCATGGATAACACAAACAACAATGTACCCCGCTGTCAAAGTTATAAGGGTTTTTCCTGGCAAGTGCAAGCAAAATGTATTTTTCGACCATGCAAATCTTGTCACACGTCAAGAACAACTTCAAAGGAATGCTGAGTTAGGTTACTACGAGATGGATTAACATTAGACACAAGCACTTGATCGTCATGACAACAAGTTGTTATCTATTCAAACCCAAGTTTATTTGGTGCTTTATCGCACAGATAAGAAAATCCAGAACGTTAATTAATACTTCGTGAGACGCTAAGGGTATTCGTTCACGTGTTGTTCTTGCAATTCAACAAGGCGTAATCACTTACCAAGGTAAACGCCGTTAAGGCCATGAGGTGTATTTCAAAATGGAGATGGTAGACGTTCAAAAATAGTTATTCCCAACTAAATCAAATTCTAGATATCTAAATAAACCCTAAACCATTCTTCACAAATATAATCTTGTTGGTAAAACATCACAGCGCTGCTTCTTCAATATAATACCGCTAAATCAGAAGTTCAACACAAGAGGTCACCGTTTGATCGATCGAATAAGGGTAAAGTTTACGAATTATTTGTTGGTTCTCAAGGTTACCATCTGCGGAGGAAACACCACGTTCATCTAATTACCATGGATCATGAAATGTTTTGGATTCCTTGTCTGTGTGGGTAATGGTAATTCGGGTTTTCTCGATGGTAAAATATTAATGCCCAGAAATGCCAAATAGCTCAAATATCATCGGCCTTTTCCCGACTCCACAAACTTTCAAAAAATGGAAATAAGAGGGCGGTTTGTGAGAAAAGTGTAGTGCTAATTTATACAAAATACGTCGACCCTTTCAGTTTGGGTTGGTAGTGGCGAGAAGAGGAAAAAGGGGAATGCGTAAGTTCTTTTACAAGGGAAATGCACAGCGGTTCGCAAATGGAGAGAACTGGTGAGATTGGCATCGAGTGGCGGACGGCGTCAAAAGCACAGATTTACTCGCAACAATTCCTACGAGCTGTACAAGTTGAACTGAATTACAGCGTAAAAGCATACACATTTGCTGTGACATATATATGCGCGTTTTTGTGTGCGACTAGGCGGAACACAAGAACAATTGTGGGGTCAAACTGCGAGAGAGGTCGCTGAGAATTGAAATAACCAAAATATCGGAATACTAGTTGACCTGCAGCGAGGGTTGACTTTTGGCGCTTTTGAACTGGCTCTGAAACGCAGACAAAACAGAATTAAATCAGTAGATAAATGCAAGGTTCTGCAATTTGACAAAATTTAAAAAAAAAGTATTATTAGACGAATATTCCCAAATAAAGGATATTTGCAGTTTCAGATGTCTAATTTTATTTATTTACACTCTAATCACATTTTGATAGTTTTATATTATGCAGCGTGATTGCAATGATGCTAATTTCGATCCTAATTGCGTTCGCGTTCAGCGGTAGTTTGTCTTGTTGCCGAAAAAAAATGTATAAACGAGCCATTAAATCACGCGAGTCAAATTAGAACCTGAGCTAATTTGCCAATGTTTTTCGAGATTATTACGAACGCAGGAATTTATCTGTTAAATTTTCTAAAATGAAATTCTCAAGTCACGTGTTTTTTTAAGGGCTTCGTGTTACCAAAATTTTAAATCCCCCCCACAGGAAATTCATTTTCAAGAAAATTTTGTTTTCATTTGCATTAAACATTTATGTCAAAATGCTTATTACTTGCGCAAAAGCAGATCGGGAACAAATGTAGTAGTGGATGCAACAAGGATGCCAGAGATTTTGTTGGGACATGTGGTTAAAAGGACTTAACCTTGGTCATTCTCTTTGATTTATGGTTTAATTAACCATGTTAGGGCCCACAATCAAAAGCTGCTTGGAAGTGCTTAAGGCCATGCATAAATTAAGCAGAAATTTACATGCCAAAGGCGGAACACCCCAAAATGTTTTAGTCAGATAAATTTGAAACATGTTTCAGTGTAAGTCGGTTTTTCCATCTAGAACTTTCATATATTACGAAACACGTGCGTATTCACGCACAAAATTGGCGGTTGAAAAAGAATTCTGCTAACAAGTTTTAAACCGCAAAACAGGTTACGTAAAGTTACTTGAATTATTGTAACTATGACAGGTGTAAGTTAGAAGAACATGCATGCATCTCTTGAGTTTTGTATCCAATATAAGGCAGGATAATTTCATATATCGTTTGCCAACTAATGAGCGTCCCTTTCTAATCACATCAAGTGCTCTAACACCAATCAGCATGCCTGAAATAAGGTAGAAGTGGTTTCGCATCCATAGAACGCAGGACGAAGAGCACAAGGAATGCGCATTGGATGAGTCAATACCATCGTGTCACCGTGATTTTTATAAATGCTCACGACGCGCGCAATCCAGACACACATCAAAGGGATTCAGAAACGCTGCATAAATCAACTAGACAGGCAGACTCAGCAACTAAATCTTCGTCATCACCCATTTGTTTTGTTCAATTAACAGTTGCAATTTGTTAATGGGCATGGGCCGGAGTCAAAACAGACGCGTACAAGAGGTGAACCAGTGTATTTACGCTAACCTATTCTTGCCTAGTGTCCGATTTCAGCGTATAAGGTTACGGAAATCGAAATCCCGAGTCCGTAATTGACCTGAAAGTAAATTTG
Organism: Mesocestoides corti; assembly: GCA_900604375.1. Taxonomy (NCBI): domain Eukaryota; kingdom Metazoa; phylum Platyhelminthes; class Cestoda; order Cyclophyllidea; family Mesocestoididae; genus Mesocestoides; species Mesocestoides corti. The sequence continues at coordinate 185,359 of UXSR01005208.1, forward strand.
TGCGGCCCAGATAAAAGAGATGCACTTGATCCAAGGCACATAAATAGTTAATGCAGGACAGGGGTGGTGAGTCCCAATTTAGGAGAGATCCCAATTCAAGACGGCAAAACTGAATTGTTAATTGATATGCACACACTATTTTGTCGTCTCTCTTTGGTTAATTTTTCGCAAATTCCAAAACACTGCTCGTTTTAACTAATCAGACATCAGTGGCTACCATTTGGCTGCGTCTGCAGTCACGAATCATCTACTTATGTTGTAGATCTCATGCAATGTCTAAGTGTGCATACAAAATCACATGTACGCAAAGTAATTTGGGTTTGCTTTAGAAATTTCTTTTAATCCGTAATTTCACCCGAAAATCAGTTTCTTCACGAGATGGAGCTTAGCGTTGTAACATTGATGGGGTTTAATTTGAATAAAGAGTAAATGTGTTACCCTACGCCTTTGTTAAGGTAAAACCTCGGTCTGATTTTAATGGTTTAGGGCGGAATCTGTCACTCAGTTTACGTTTGCGCATAGATCAACCTTGAAGATACACATACTCATGTAAACCGACAGAGATTATTGACGAGGACGCAAAGGTGGAAAAGCTGTTTAAGCCAAGACTTTTTGTGGAAAAAAGTGAGCTGTCTAAGTGCGGACACATTCGTTTGGAGTTGGCACTTTGTAAAGAAGTGCCTAGTGTAAATACACCCCAATCACCTCATAAAACAAGCATCACAGCAGAGATCAAGGGAGTCTACTTGACAGGAGGATTGTGGTTCACTTGGAATCCGCGATGCTCGAGTGTTTTGCTGAGATAATTAATGGAACAGGCAGCTATCTGGACGCGCTCCTTTTTTAGAATCAGGAACAACTGACTGACCAAAAGCAAGTCACATAAACACCCACAGATCATTGTACCGCTGGTGGCAATGAACTTTCAGATTTGTGCAAAGTTAGAAAAACCGCATGTTTCTGAAAGTCATCTTAGCAATTTGCAAAAAAACGTTGCGAACTTGCGATTTTTATTTAATAAAAACTTATTATGATGCAAAGAAATATGTATTTACTCAGTGATATGAAATTATATTCCTGTCATGGAAATGAAACGCAGACCGCAGGTTCAGGTAATGGGAATGCAACAAATGCCTGCAGTGTTATTTACCAAGCTGCAGATTTGAAGTAACACTTTTGGTGGGAAGAAGCCAACAAACGTTCCAAATTTATTTTAGGCACTAAAAATCAATGTGGGTTTTCCCCCTTTTGTTCATAATTGTTACTTCTAAAACATGTTCTCCCCTTTCCACGTGCTAATAGCTACAATGAGCAGCAAAGTCTTTTAAATGAGGTAGCATTAAATGAATTACTTTTTTTTGAAAAAATGGCAAGTAACTGACAGTTAAATGTTTTCTCCATCCACCCCACTCGCAGATGTTCAAAGCTATGGATCAGCTAACCAGAAAATTTGAAAAAAAGTTTTGCAAATCGTGCTAAATTCATCAAACGTTCGTACCATGAACCCTCAGTCTACAGGTGGTGTGACTCATAAGATTAAATGTTTGCAGGTAAAAGTAATCAGAAAAGTCCACTTATCAACTAAAAGCCCATGTCCGCTCACAGGCCTATCCACTTAGGGGCACTAAAAGGGGAAATTACCAGAGCCCACCTCCTACATCACGCTAGTTGAATGCATAAACAACTTTGTGTGCTTACTCCGGTTAACCAGAGTACGCTAGGCAGAGGTTTTAATCTTTCAAAAACACTTCAATCACATTTTACAGTGATTTAAGGTTCAGATCTTGTTACCGAGATGTTTGCACACACGTATACAAGTACAAACGTGGGCTAGTGTCCGGAGATCGAGTTTGCGGGTGTGGTAAAATTTAAATGAAAGCTTAGAGTGTTAGCAAATTCTTTGCGATTTAGGCAAAGTTCTTGCGTCGCAGGTCAATTACTCACAAAACTTGGAAGGGATGCACTGGCGCTTCAGCTGAAGCGATAAAAGTCTAGGGAGGTCACTGCCCAAACCGCGCGTACAAGTGGAAATGGGAGATAGGTGTGGGTGACGTGGGAATCAATGACTCATGGCTATAATTATGCACAAATCGATGTCGCGTTTTGGCCTTACGGCAAATAAACATGTTATGAGACGCCTGATTTATAAATCCTTCTGGTAAATGATAAAATGAAATCATTTTAGTTCAAGTTAGACTAAATTTAATTTAGCATAAATTTTTTGCTCTGCCTAAACCAAATAAAACAAGAATGTTAGCCTTTAAATCTGGTTGGTACTTGTTTTCGAGAGCAGACTATTCAACATGTGCATCATTTTTGGAGGTTTCCATGTGGTAAAATCATCCGACACATAAACAAGTTATGCAGGTGGAAACATCCCATTAAACCAGCTGACCCCCTTAAACCCCAAAGCGGTGTCGTCAGGTGTTGCATGAAATGAAGAGAGGACAGGAACACCCAAATGTGGCAATGCACACGGATCTGACCGACCTAATTACAAAATACGGCTTTGTATGTCCTGGATCTATTGATTTTACTAAATTTAATATCAATTGATATAAGGCCCTTCACAGGTTGGATTGGTACACACTTACACTTACCTAAGTAAGCGAAAATGCCAAAATTTAACTATGGTGGTCTAATAGAAAATGATAACTGAAGAATATAACGCCACGTTTTAATTATATTAAGGCAAGGAATGGGTTGAAAGTAAAATAATTTCGAGCTCCACATTTTTCTTTTTTTAATCAACTCTCACCATGAAATATGGTCTTCAACGCGAACTTTAAAGTATTTTCATTTGTTCAGCGTTAAAAGTTATTCCGGTAAAGAAATGCAGTTGTTTAACTACATCAAACCCACAGCCATCAGCGAAGCATAATTCAGAGAACGTTCTTCAAGCAAATATGTTTACTTGTTCAATACGTGTTTCTCTTTGGGCTGGTATAAATCAAACAACACAAAATACCCGAAGAGACCAATCACTGTAGTCATAATTCAAAAGCATCGAGAGGACCCTGGATATAAACTAAGTATGCTAATATCGCTTTCAGTGTCGTGAGGATAAAAATCGGCATCCAAAATAAGCAAAAATTGCATTCTCCGTATTCGAAATTTCCAATAACAATTTTCCAAACTGATCAGTAGTTAACGGCGACGCGTGCAAGGCCCAACAAAATGAAGGATTCATTTATCTTGTCGAAGCAAATTTTTCGCAAAGCGCAAGCGAATTTTTTCGCAAAGGTCATTAAAAGTTATCACAAGAACATCAACGAGTGCGCCTTCACTCTGAGTCAGAACCCAAAAACTTAGCGTCAATGCTCTTACAAAAAAGTGATTCGGCTGGCTGAGAAAAACGATAAGAATCTAGACAAACAGGACCATCGTAAGGAGTAATAGTGACATTGAAGTGGGGAAAAGCGCAAATAACAGATATTTCTGCCAATAATGTCTTCTAAAGCGAAAGTTGACTACCTAAATGGAGTCGGTATCGGAGGCACCCGATACCTGAAAAGCACATTAATCTACTTTCATGCTGTATTTTGCCATTGAATAAATTCAGCGATTTCAGAGGTAGTTTGAGGTTAAAACGAGTGTTTACACTTATTTAAGTTCATTTGGTCCCGTAGTACACTGCACCAAAAGATGAAAAACCAGTTAATTCAAAATCAGCAGTTCGAGCTATTGTGCTCTAGTGTGTAGGAATTCGAAGAATGAATGAATTGACCTGGATAATAGCAATCTGCAGTGTGAGATCTTAAAGTTATTTTAGGATCGGGTTCCACTTGATAAGGATCCCAAATGGCCTACCATGAAAACTGTCTGATCTCCAGGATAAGCCTCACCTCCAGTAAAAAGAAATCAAGCTTGTCCAAAAGTTACTCAATAAGGCAAAGCAGATTTCAAGATTCCGATACTTTACATCTTTCAGCTCCTACACGTGTCGTATAAGGGACCACTAGGAGAAGACATAGCATTAAGGAAACGATAAAAATAAACTGTCCTTGATTAGATTCACCTGATCATACAAGTTGTTCTGCACGCAAGTTGTGGTCCGTGTCTAGACAGGCGAGTAGAATTGCGTCAACCCGAGAAGGAAACTGATTTTTGATGGCCACAGGTGGTTAGTCTATTTACTCATGTATTCTGCCTGTTTTACAGGATCTCAAAATTCTGACGTATCCTTGGGAGCCCTTAAAAAACTGTACTCCATTTTTTAACAAAAGGAGAACTCTTACAGTTACAAAATGAATACCAATGCACTAGCGTGTATTGCTTAATCCCAAAAAAATCCTTCATATTTAGTTACCACTTAAACAGTCGTATATTTTGCTGCCTTACGGGACAGCCATATTATGGCTGGTGATGTGGATGTCACAATAAATAAATATTTCATGCTGCATTGCATCGTCAAGGCAACATCTTTACCTTATTTATTTGCAGCCGGCGGGCTTCAGATACTTTGCATTACCGTTCAAAAAAGTACATTAATAATCGTTCTCTGATAGCAGATAATCATGGATAGGAATAAGTTTAGCTGTGTGCTTCAACGGATTCTAGTCCTCCAGGCGTTTATTTACGTACTAGACTGTGAATGTGAAGGCTTGACAAACAATGATTAATGAACATTCGTGCGCCGCAAATGTTCGCTACTTCTGGGTTTTAATCACTTGATTACTTTACCATCATGCTGGACCAGAGCAAACAACTGTTCTAGCCTTCCCGAATTGCCTAATAAGGCCTTAGCCAATATTCCAACCCGCTACCACGGAGGAGAGCATGAAACACACCTGTGGCACACTTTTGGTGCTATCACGTGCTTGAGAAACGTCGCATAACGCGAAACCCCAGACTGACGTGTCCGGTGGCCTACATTAGCACCACCGCACATGAGTCATTAAAGGTGTACATGTAGGCAGTGCTGAGCCCCCAGGTGTACCGTTACCCAATCGGCAGTCATGGTAAAGCGTCATCGGGTGTTTGGTAAGCGCGAGTGTTCCCGTTGCACAACCAACACTCATCTAGGGTAGTGAACAGATGAGAAATACTTTGGGTTTTTAGCTCATTCACTAGATTAAGGTGCGGAGACATCGAGATATGTTGAAAAACAAATTGGTAAACACATCAAACCCCTGGTTGTGTTGGTGACGAACATGCTATCAAGTGTTGGTTTTTTTTAAAAATATATTAAACATTTAAGTCGCACCCATGCAGATAAAAAAACTCAGCGGGCGTGGTAATGCCTCAAAGCTCTTATAATTAAACGTCTGCATCTACATTATTGCTTATTTTAAGACTAGAAATGTAAAGCCCCCTCCAACGTGTCCTGGCTTACTCACTTATTTCAGGACTGGTCTGAGATCGCAGCTAGGACAGTGATCCTTGGGTTCGTGCTTGTCTTATCGTGAAGCACGCAGACTCGTCTCGGCTAGATCGTTAATCGAGGTGTGATTGGCTCTTTCCGTATTCTCAATCGGTATTTGCAAATTCAGTCATATAATTATGTCATGCAAACACATCGCTGCTCACCATTCTTTCCCTAGCAAGGGTGCGATTTAAATGCAACCGACCTCCTATAGAATGGATTAATGCCATCTGAAAGAAAAAGCTTTCTAGATCAGCTCATATGCCGTACCAAATTGGCAATTTTGGGCCGGTATCCACAACATTAAGAAATAAACCACTTACGTAGATTAACCAGAATGGCTTTTTACCCCGCCTTTGAAAAAAAAAAAGTTTTTTTTGTAAGTTATCAAAACCACATAACATTTTCTTGTGAAAACTAGCATCAACCAAAAGGTCCCGAAGGCCATCTTTCATGGGAAACTTGTCACATTTAAATAATTGCAAGCAAGAGATTAGTTGCGAAGTCAGACAATAAAATACTAGGCCACGCTCTAAATGGGCAAACATTTGGTCTAAATGCGCGCACACAACCAGACATGGCCAATAAAATAAAGTAACCACGACTCCTATTCTTAGCTTTTAACACAAACCTATTGTGGGGTGCAATAGGTAGAGCGGCTTTCAGTAGGCCATTTATTCCAACGAGGCTTCTTCTTCTTCTCATGGTTTGACAAAATCGGTGGAAATGTGTGCGGGGTTGTGAAAACTGCCAGCGTTTGAATTCTAAAACCCATGCTTCAGGATTCTTCTATTCCACTTAATTTGCGATGATCTTGCACCAATATTCATAAAAATTAGGTTCTTTAAAGAAAACTATTTTAATCTGGCAAGTAAGTCCAAATGTGTCGAAGGCTCATTTGTCTTTTAAGCATTTAAAGCGCAGACCTGAAATTTTGGTACTTCACTCATTTTGATAGTCTAATACATGGCAAAAGTCTTTAATCTTACCGATGACAGGCGAATGAATAGAGCTTAAATAGTAGCATGCCTTTACGACTGTGACTTGGGCGTGAATCATTTTTAATGGGAGCTTTAATGTGCAAATTTAGAAACCCGCGAACCCCTTTGACTCCGTGGTAAGTGATTCTGCGCGTCTTTTCAAGTTGTCTGAAAACATTTTGCCAAAGGACCTAGTCGTAATCTAAAGCCCATAAGTAGGGGGCACTTACTTTGTCATAACCGGACTGTCCCGTCACTCTGGGATTTGTTCAAACCTTCTGGCTTAACGAAAAAGATGGAAATTTGTTATAAGGATAGCAGTTTGCAAATAATCAATCTGTCAATCAATTCCAGGGGCATTTTGGACTATCCCGTGGATCTCTTACATCCTCGCAGGCATGAAAGGCCCTAATTATTGACAAGGGGGTTCATGAATCAGCTTCACCCGACAACTGAGCAAATAGCAACCATGGTGAAAAACTTTCCCATGGTTCGATTGCTAAGTGAGTCAGCTAAAAGTGACTACTTGAAATCCATTTATTCTGACGTCAAGTGACATTGCATGCCCTGCCATTAACATTCCCCAGCTGTTCCTTCACCCTCATCATTCCAAATTCTCGCAAAGTCCTAACAGCACGCCTTGTTCTGGCAAAAAGCCAATTTTGTAAACCGTTTTGCAGTCCATCAACGCTGACTCTGCCCGACCGTTTATCCCTGGTGTCGACACATTTATCACGCTTTATATTGATGTAATTACAGTCTTAGGTAGAGTAATGAAAATATCAATCTTTAAAGCCTCGGAACATACTACACCGTTAAAATCTACCAGCAGTCACATTTTGACAAAAATATCTTTGCCTCGATTTAAACGAACAAAAGGCACGTGTCATTTAAGTGAATGCAAATTCACAAATAATGATAGCAAAAAGACATGAATAATTCTGAATAGATTGGGTGACTGTGTTGTGAAATAATATAGGCAAAATAATGATACTCATATAAATGAGCCATAAAATGTGGACATGTGTGTGTTTTTACGCTATTTTGATCTATTACTCATATGTTATATTTCCGAAATTCCTAAGGATTGGTCTAAGAATGCAAGTAGGTTTGAAAAGCTCAAATAGCGCATTCAGCTTCTTAAGGTTCTCGCTGACTAAAACTTTTGCCAGAACACTGTAACTTCCGCTTGCGAGATTTATTAAGTGGATTGAGATGGTTAGTTAAACAACCAAGTAATCGTCACACAGCGTCACTTTGTAAGCATTATACTTATCCTATTAATTTTAATCGTAAATAATTATTGATGATTGCACATCATGTTTGTTTATCATCGGAAAACGCAGGTTGTTGTGGGATAAAAGTATTGAAATGCTGGACGCGGTTTATGAACATAATCTTCGCGACGCATCTTTCTATAGGAGACCAGATAAGCCCCACATCCTGTAAGTCATTTTTCTCCCAGAACTCAACCTAACTGCGCAATTACTTGCGTGTTACCACGCCTGGTTGAAATATTGTTTAGTGATAATTTATGATTTCCAGGGAATGAGCTTCTGACGGACATGTTTAACTTGCAAATTGGGAACTAGAAACCATCAAAGCGTTTTAATTGACTTGAAAAAAAACGCTTGATTGACGTTGCTGATGTTTTTTTCCAATGGTAAAATCGAAATTGCTGTCCAGTTTATTTGCAGTTGCTAAAGTGATGTTTCTGACAACGTTACTGTGTAAGTAATAATAAAATAACAATACTGATGTGACTTTATAAGGCAAAAACGTGAATGCATCAGCCTGGCTTTGAAGTGAAAAAAACCGTATTGTAGCTAGGGTGATAAGTTCGTTCGTGTGAAACATCACACAAGAATGTACACGTTTGAGCATGAATTTGAAACCACGAAAAAAGTCAGGATTGTTTTGCGGCATGCAAATGTCTGAAGTGCGTATGTCAGTTAACACAATTTTGGCGTTTCCAGTTTGCTGTAAAGACCAGAAATTTAAGGGTTTTTGATAGGACAGCTCTGTGATTTTGTTCGTCAGATCCAATTAAAGATCCAAAAAGGGAAACTACCTAGGGATATTATGGCATCAGCCTGGCTTTGAAGTGAAAAAAACTGTATTGTAGCTAGAGTGATAAGTTCGTGTGAAACATCACACAAGAATGTACACGTTTGAGCATGAATTTGTGTTGGGGATCCACGATTCCCCAAGATTGGTTTCTGATTTTATTTACATTAATTTACTAACATTTGTTTTGTTACGCTATTATCAAGTCAAGGTCAACCTTGACTTGAGATAGCTTTCAAATTACTTTCGATTTCACTTCTTCTCTGCACGTGGCTCACGTGAATACGGCTCTCTGCACGAGCTCTGGTCTTGTTCTGGTATTAGCCTAGGAAGGTCGGTTCTAGCTTTCAGCAAGGGATCTGGTACCGTTATTTGAGTGGTATTCTCTATTGTTACGGGCAAACGTAACAATTTGAAACCACGAAAAAAGTCAGGATTGTTTTGCGGCATGCAAATGTCTGGGATGCGTTTGTCAGTTTACACAATTTTGGCGTTTCCAGTTTGCAGTAAAGTCCAGAAACTTAAGGGTTTTGGATAGGACAGTTCCGAGATTTAGTTCCTAAGATCCAATTAAAGATCCAAAAAAGGGAAACTACCTAGGGATATTATGGCTTTTTTATTAAACCAGAAAAAAACATTACTCGCATGGTGAATTTCACCATAAAATTGTGTCGAGGTGTGTACTGTCGAAAGCAATTATGCGTATTTTAATTGACCTAGATGTAATCATAGTTGCTGGCATTATGCATAGTCTAAGTAAAGTAACATATTAACCAAGTTAAATGCATAAAACCAGACCATAAACATAGGCAATACATCAGATAGCAAATCTACAGAGTGAGCTCACCAAGTCATCTATGGAAAAGACACATAGTCAAGTGAGTTATCTGCGTCAATTTGCTCTAATGACCATAGGGTTTGACACAATTTAAAGTTAGATGGAAAATGTAATTCATTTTACGGAATATGACAGAACTTTTCAATGTAATTACTATGAGCCAGTGCTTGTTGACAGACTGAACAAGAGGTTACGTAGACGTTGTAAATGCTGAGTGTTTCGACAATCTGTTGGTGACCAGTAACCTAGAAAACACACGATTCTTGTCGAAGATGGGATTTTAAGCAAGAATCACTGCCATGCAATATCTCATAACTGTTAACAAACAATATGGTGCAGATGCTATAAAATCTTTATTTTACTATCGTCCAAGTGGGCTTTTAAAGCAGAACAGCGCAATTTGTAGAGGTAAAATGGTTAAGACCTAATTTTTTTATCAGTTATTCTGAATATATAGATAATAAACCAGGGTATTTTTTACCACCACGCCTAATATCGGACCACTTATGTGTTAATAAATGGAGCAGACTGGAATTTCAGAAGTGAGATTGTTTAACTAGGCAAATCTTTTTTGTGAGAATTTATTATGTTGATTTTTAGCTACTCAGGATGAAGGACGTGGCCGCAAATTATTCTTTCACGCATATGTTGCAATAAATTTGCGAGGCACAAAACTGCTAACCAGAGTATCGCCCTCCGTTTTCGATTTTAACGATTATTATAAGGTTTAAAGCAACATTAAGCTTTGTCAAAATACATTAAACATGCACCCAATATGAACGGAAATCAAGGTGAACTCAAGTGGCTTTATTAATTATGGCATTAGATGTGAATATTTTATCCTGGCCCTTTTCGGACTGTTGTGAAGTATAAAACAGTTCTAAAGAACAATGAGATACAGCTTACTTTTACCTTTTTTTAATTGGTGTCCCCATCATAAATATTGGTTAGTGTGTAAAGTGGTGGTTTTTGGACTCACATCATTATCCAGGCAGACGCATTTCTTTTAAAACATACACCGCAAGCATAAATTAGCCCAAGTGACTGACGTCAGGCATAGACCAAATTGCAAAGTAAAACTGTATTCTGTGTGAAAGAGAGGACATGAAAGGTGGAACCAAATGTAGTAGAATTTACTTACGGTTAGTCAAACATAGATGAATGCTCATTGACGAAAGAATCACAATTTCAAAACCAATTTTACCCTCTACATTTATGGCCTATAATTTTACTTAAATAAAGCGGGGCTAAATTTGTTAGCAAGGATGACTGGTGGATTTGAGACCAAATTGTGTACTCAAATTTACGTTTACCGGATCATGCTTCCAATGGTTATCCCAAATTAGTTGATAAGTAGCTTACTAAGAATTGTGGATGTGCCGTTTCGTGTGTACGGAGCTTACTGCATCCGGAAGGTACCATCATGAGATCTCTTATAAGTCGGAGTGTTCGGTACCCTGAATCCAACGCCCGGGGGTAAAGGCGGAAGATTAGGGTCTCCGTTCACGGGGTAAGCATCTCCATTTCCCAATGAGGACTTCTGGCGAGGAATCATGTTCAGGTAATCAGGTATCGATGAGCGGTATCCACGATCGTATTCCCGCGCATACACGCCCCCTCGGGGGTGGGAGTATCCCAAGGTCTGGTAGGGCGGACGGAATGAATACTGGCTGCGCGTTTCACTCAGCAGATTGGAACAGGAATCTTGCGAAGGCGTGCCGTAAGCCCAAGTCCCTCCATTACTCAGGGAGTTTCTGTGTAATTCTTCACACGAAGCGGTACCACACACAATATGCTTCAATGAAGCTGGAGAATATCGGTGTTGTAAAGCGAGCTGTCGTTCCATTTTCTCCTTCTTCGTCCTGAGGCGTCTTCGAATTATCATAAACGCAACCAAGCAAATCAATAGCACAGTCAGTACAGTGCACCAGATGACCACAGACAACATCAAGGGTTTCATACGTCCACTTCCAGTTGTCAATTTTACCAGGCCTCCGGTGGTCACAATTGTGGGCTCTTCCACCGTGATATTCCATCCAGTCATTGCACTTGCGTTGACTATAAACTCATTGTCGGAACCATTTTTGGGACATCCGAGGCCACCGCTCAAGGTGGGACAGCTATCCATGTAGAAAATGGTGAGAGCATCGATTTTACCACCAGAATTGGGAGAGTCTTGTAAAGGGAATGTGAGTATGACGAGGTCTTGAAGGGGTTCATCGTTGGCACATTTGTGGCACCTAGCCTCTATGTTTACTTCTATCGGCATTGTAGGATCTTCTGGTCGTAAACGCAGGAACGCAGGAACGTCTTTTTTCTCCTTGACGTCATCTGGTAATTTAGGCACGCGATCCCCGTCAAATATGAGAGAGCCAAATCGTCGATGATTTAAAAAAGTGTTTGGATGGAGGGTTGTTACATGGAGGACCTGTAGGTTAATTAGTAAATTTTCTAGTCCAGCAAATGACGTCACGGTCAGTTCAAGTATGTTCATATTCAGGAAGATATTCAAGGTTCCCTCTGAACCAAATTTACTAAGCTCTTTCAACCCCGAAGGGAAAACTCGTCGAATGCTGCTGCGATTCCCGATGACAAATCTGTCATTCAGCGAGTCCCTGTGGCAGACAACTGTTGATTTAAAAAATTCGTTCGAAACCGTTGTACAAAGAAGCTCTTTCTCAGAGGAAAGAGAGCAAGTGAATGGACAAACCTCGAAGTTGCTCGAGTTGAACTTTACCGCTTCTAACACAGGGGCCAGGAGACAGAACAGGCACAAAAAGGGCCCCATTTGGACTGCCACTAGCCTTTAGGCCGTGAACAACACAGCTCAACACCTAAGGCAAGGTTGGTTTTCAGAATATTAACGCCAAGGACTCCAAATCAGCTGTGCATGTACCCGAGGCATCCTGATTGGTCAGTTTGATCTAAGCGGCATGTGATTGGTAGTCGGGGAAGCCTATGAACGCTAAGTAAATGTAGCTTCATACAAGACATCAACGGTGCTGGAGGTGACTTATTTCGTGACACATTCCACTGATGTGACTTATGGACTGTAAACAAAGTGCTCCGCATGCCACAGCACATTCCAGTGAGGGATCCGAGAAATCAAGATGTAGGAATGCGCCAGCAGATCTGCGCCTAAATTAGGAGGGAAACTAAAATTTGGGTTTACGTGGGAAAGAATAAAATGTAGTGATTTGTGAGTCTTTGCTGCCTTAATAAAATACATTTTAACTTTCAAAAGATGCTATATAAGGCTACGAAATGCCCTGTGAAAATTACCGCCTTCTTATGCAAGTTTAGTGGATAGAACCGTTTGAAAACGCTTTAACGCACCAATTACTCATCGAATTAGATAAAGTGCTAAAATAAAGCTGTATGTATGCAAATCACTTTTTTGTCTAAACTTAAAATGAGTAGGATACACGTTCCGTGGCTTGCAAAATAAAACTTTGGCTTGCATGGCTTAGTAGTTTCTCGCAGTCATGTATATTTTTTTTATTTTATGAGATGAACCTCACGACTTATATCTGAACAACTCTGCATACACTGAATTTTTCAATCAAAGTGAAGAGAAATGTACCAAATTGGCATAGAGTTCGCTATGCAAATTTTCAACTTGTACTTTTCTTAGTAGTCGATGGCATTGCTTTCGTGGTGGATTTTTCTAACGTTAAATCAATTGTTCAAACTGTAAGATCAAACATATATGTTAATTTTAAAATAACAATTTAAAATAGAACTAGCTTTTTATTCTATGATGTCCAATTTTGCATAGAAGTTTACTGAGAGAACCATTTACTTCTCACAAGAAAAACATTTATTGGAATTGCCTATCAAATATAACTACCGATTTCCTCCATTAAATAAAACCTTGCAAAATGGTGCGAAAATCCTGTTAGATGTAATTTCTCAGCGACAACAAATCAAATTAACGTCATCCGGGTATCTCATGATTACAATATGTCCCATTCAGCCCCGTTTGGTTTGCGCAGCATCCCATACCTATAGTCATGTATCCAGGTTAGCTAAAAACAATAGTATTTCTCTAACATTGGACCTGTTTTCCCTGCTAAGTTTGTGAAGGTGCGAGACCAAAAGGTGGTATTTTTTTCTGATCATTGTTCTGAGTTTTGATTATATTGTCGCTTGATTACTTCCCTCGCTTTTCCTAATAATAATGCGCAGAAATTTGTGACTAGTTACGAAGCAAAATCTTGATGAGTGCCGGAGAGATTTACAATTTTTGACACGAGGCTGATGCAAATTTTACGTCAAGATAGCCACTGAAGCTTCCGAACACCAAAGCGTTTCTTAAACAATGATTTGTAACAAAGTAGTCCATTGAGTGGATGCATGACTGCGAAGTAGACCTCAATCCAGATGGCACAAAAGTTTTACCAGTAGAAAGAATTTTTATTTTCTGTTCGTTGACTCGCACTAATTTGAATGCAAGAAAAACACGAACATTGGCCTTGGCCTAACGTAAGTTGTCGTGTGGTTATTCGGTTTATCCCTTTGACGTTTAGAGCCGGTGAGCATCTTTTAGAATTGCAGGTATCGAAGCACAAATGTTCTATGAAGATTTTCGAACTTTTGTCTAAATCTGAATTTCAAACAGGTGATATAACCTACTGGGTACCTGTGATAATCTGTCACTTTAAATAACCGAACATGTGATATGCTTGATATCCCTCATTTGTCAGCCTCATTAGCTGAGTGCTTACAAGTTAGCGCCAAACAACTTCGAACGTATTGTTACGGGTACAAAGTAACAAATTAAAAAGAACTCTATTTTGGTGCTTAACTTGGTATCACTAAACTCACAGCTATCCTCAATGGTAATTTCAATGCATTAAGGTTAGACAAATTATTGTCCTCTTAAATTTATATTCTTTATATCTCGAATTAAGACATATGCTTTTTAATTCAGCTTATCTCTACGCTTCAGCATCTTTATGAGTATAATTTAAAAAGATGGTACTTTAAAATACTTGAGTGAGAGGGGCTATCAAATTTAAATTTTAGTATGACTCATTACCTTGCGGTACATGGTGTAGCAACCAGCCAGCCAATAACAGAAATATCACAATTTGTGGACTGCAGCAAACGGAATACAGGCTCTCTGTCAACAAGTCTTATGGCCTTTTTCTTCAACCACTTATCAGAGTCCAGTTTTTAATGGCCTCGTCACTTTTGGCTGACATGTAGAAATGTATGCTTTTGTTAATTACTTGGACTAGGCTACCCAAAATGCCACTATTTCTTCAGCGCTTTGTGTTCACAGAAAGTGGTAGAAATGAATTATCTTGGAATTTGTATCAGTTCTAAAATAAACTTCAAAGATCATGTTGACTGCTTATTAAATTAACTGAAACTCATAATAATTCAACGTAACTGTCCAAAAAAACTGGTCTAATTAAGTTGTTGCCAACACATTATTCAAGCAGGCTATTGAGTATGAGTAAATACAAAGCTTGGCATAGTGTAACCAGTCATGTAGATCAGAGGAAAATCAATAAATTTGCAAAAATCAGAATTATTTTTCAGGGGCTTTTTCCCAAATTTTAATAATTTTAGCAAGAGCTCCGTAGAATATAAGAAAATTAAACGCACAATATTTTTATGGATTTCGAGGATAGATCTATCCTAGACGTTTTGGCTTCCATGAGGTTTATCTTCATTCTTTTTTAAATAACCTATTTATTTCAAGGGCTTTAAATAATATAACTTATAAGTCAATATATTTACACACATTTATTGCACTAATATTTTCAGCGGCCTTGGCTGAATAAAAAGTCAATGCCATAGCCCAACTAATCATTTACTTTCCAATGATTGCCAGTACAACTGTATAACTTTATAATCTAACTTTGTTCTGAACTCAAATTGCCTCCTTTTCTATACATTACATCGAAATTTACTTTTCCCTTAACCACGGACCTTACCTACAAATTAATCATCCGATTTGGCGAAATACTTTAACTTCTGTTTATATATTTTATTTGGATCAATTTATTTCAGACCACACTTTTACTCATTTGGAAACAATTTAGGGCCATCCTTCATAAGGTAATGGATGAATATGAGAATCGTAGTCTTAGGTATAGATCCTTACAATAGGATATAGGGGCAGTAACCATGCCTATGAAGTGGAGTGAAGTTCTTTTAAGTGAAAGAATTAATAAACCAAGCGTATAAATCTTTTTCAAAAAAAACGTTTTTGTGCCTGGACTTACTGGCCATAGTGATGTATTAATTTATTTTCAATAGGAAATAATCTAAAGTTTGCAAAAATTTTGTCTGGAAATGCTTGATTTTCCAATCGTCTAAAAGTCAGTTATCTTTCTCTCAAATTCTATACACTGAATTTTCGTTTAACTCCAATATCAGGCATGAAAAAATGTTGTCCTGTGAGATTGTGCGTTTCCCTAAATTAATTCTGCTTCGCGACATCGTATGGATAGTTGTGCTCAATGTTGTGCGCAACTCACACCCTGCCTTCAGGTGTAATAATTAACGAATATAAACATGTTCAATCAGGTTTGATATCTAAAATTCCAGTGACAAGACTTGCGACTGACGGTGATTATGATTCCAGATAACCAAAACACGTTTTTTTTATTTTTCGTAGCGGTTCAAGTTAGTAAATTGCGCACAAATTGGGTTGCCTTACTTTAGTGGTCCTATAAAAAGGCATGGCTAATTAGGGTATGCATGAAGTATAATCATAAATTCGTGTACAGTTACGAGATAAATCAATAAAGGATTTGGGCTTTTGTAATACTTTGGCACTTGAAAAGCGTCAGCAAGCAACTTCTATTAAAGTTAAAAAAAACTATCATTTTACTGTATTTTATAAAACTACATAGAGTAAAGACTCATTTCCTTTCGGGGCTATTTATATCTTTCTTCGGTGTTTTTTATTGATATCTCTGGGGCTATAGAGTTCCTTAATCGCGGTTTACAGGATCTATAAAATCAATTCCGTGATTTGATTGACGTTCCCAACTTAATTAATATAAACGTCACAGTTAATTAAATTGTTTCCTGTCACCAATTGGTAAATAAAGCAGCAAATGTTTTCCGGAAAATTGTTGCTCAGTGGTTAAATTTTGCCCGAAGAAAGCATACATTCGGAATACCGGTTGTTTTGTTGCAATGTTTAGATGTATAACAGTTTGAAAAAAATGGAAGCAGCCAGACCTATTAAGGTGCTTTAATTCTGAAAGTTTTTCATGATGTTGTCATTTTCATGGAAGAAAGGACAGACACATCCGCAATTGACAGCTCGCCTTGCAAATGTATTGGCGTAGGCTCTGTCTAGTGAACAAGTTCTATCAAGTTCCGCCGTCAGCGCGGATTGTGTATAGGTGTGGCGGAATGTCCTAATCAGTATGCAGCATTTTTATTTTTAAAAAATCAAGTGCACTGTTTAAACTCTGCTGTGATCAATACCCTTAAATCTTTTTTAAAGAGTAAAATCTGTGTTTTTAAAACTTGAAAATCACGAAACGGTGTGAATCTACAATTGATAGATATCAGTTGGTCAAAAGTGGCGTCTAGCGATTGAATAAAAGTAATTTAAATGTACAAAATTAAGCCCTGTAGTTTCAGTGTCAAACTCTTTCATTATGGAAAAAAAGCGGATTAAACTGTGACTTATTTAGACACACTTTCCACCAAGTTAATCTTGTTTAATAAAATCTAGAGTCGACATGAGTTGTGTTCATTTTAATGTTCCCGTAAATTGAGATATTGTTCGCCTTGGACTATGGACATACAAACTGGTTTTTACTTTATAGCTAATGTGAGGTGATGTCAAAAAATGGCACCAAATTTCTACGTATGCAACTCTAACACGAAGGTCAGAACTTTGACGGAATCCAGGACCGCATTAGCCTTTAAATGTTTTTTACGTGCAACACAATAAACAAAATAATATTGACAGGCTTTCTGCTGCTAAATAAAATGGTTTTTTTAATCACTTGGTTATAAGTTCTAACTCAGCTACCGACCTCACACTTGAAGGGGCACTAAAACTAATAAGGTTGATATGAAAGTATGCGTCTACATTGCTTCAAAAGTCCAAGTAATATTATGGTTACCTTTTATTAAAATTCAAGGGTGTACGAAGAATTAGGCTTAAAATTAACGTTATTTGGAATTACGTATGGTCTGCGTCTGCCTTTAAAAGGTGCAGAGGATTAAAAGCGATCGCGCCCAAATGAACCCTGTATACCGATCTGACGGTGATAATGACTCATCCCCCTTTCATTGGTTACTGTATCAGATGCCTGTCATCCGTTCACTCATCCACACACTAAGACACACTTGGTTGGCGTGACACTAGCAAACGGTCGTGTTCTCTGTCGCCTCTGTGCTCTCCATTCTCGGATTGTTACGGGCTGTTAACTAGAGGGTCGTAAGGTTGTGCTAAAACACTCGCTACTACAAAGGTACCTTCCCATACCAATGGAGAATGAGGAAACATTTGATGGAAGAGATAACTAGTGCGCGTTTGTGGATGTGCCATCCCATTTGCACTGTCAAATAACTTCGTCAAACTTGGCATAATTGTCGTCTAATTTCCTTGAAGACAAGTAGACATCGTTCGGCCGATTTATGAAGTTACCAGTTGAAAACAGGAGACACCTGGTTGGAAGGCGGCAGGTAATTCTATCACGTATCGAGACAACGAGCCAGCTCGCGACCGATTCATTGGTGCGAATAATTTGGAGGATGACGACTCAAGATAGCTCAGTAACTCCACTGATTGTCAAATATTATTTCGCAATCCAAACTATCGACTCAACTGTACATCTCGATGCCCAGATGGGTCTCATCACCACTAAGGAACACGTTGTCATGGTGTTGCAGAGCCTTTTCAAGGGAATCAGTGAGCTTTCCACAGCTTAAACAAACGCATAACAAATTACTCCCACTACCTTAAACAGTTGCGTAGATAGAAAATTTCTCGTTCTGTCGATAGGAGCGTAAGTTGTGCGCTTCATCTGATTTTACTACACAGAATGAATTCATCTGAATGCTCTGCAATCCCTAGTATGACTAATGTTAAGGTTTACAAATGGCGAGAAAACTGGGTTTACTAATTCACTTTTTTTGACAGTCAAGTATAGCTCACGTGTTCAAGGAGCCTAAAAGTGCCACTTATCGTGAGAATTCTCGAGTAAGTGCAATGTTGACTCAGGATTGGCACACACATCTGAGTCAAAAATGACTTGAGACACTAGAGGCTCAGGTGCGAACATATCTGCAATTCACGTGATGTCTGGTCAAGCCATGTAAACACTTGTGGCGAGAAGCAAGCGTACGCAGCAATCGTGACCTAACGCTAGTAACAAGCTTGAGCAAACATAGTTCAGTTGATTTACGTGAATGCGCATCGCGTAACTGTGTTCTTTCGGGGATTGGTGTTTAGTCGATCCTATATCGACTGACTTGCTTCTTGTACATTTCACTCATAAGACGACTTCGTCAAGTCCTCTGATAAACGGTTGACTCCCTGACCTTCCGCAGACTACATCCTAGTTAGTGGAATATGGCATCGCAACACACTATGTCAGGGCCTACCGTACTGTAACTTTCCGAGCAGTCCTACATTAGACTTTTGCAGCAGAAGGGAAATTTGTAAGGCTAATGTTAAAGTCCTCGTGTGCGTGATTACTCAAAACTAATGCGAATGAAATTAAGTAGAAACTACAGCCACATCTCAGCGCGGTTAACATTGGGTTGAATTAATCGCCTCAAACGGAAATTTGTGTGGGACACGGACGAGCTGCTAAACCTAGTCCCATTACGGCCTGTGTTTATTGTATGAATGTTGAGGGATCAAATTGTAGGAACGTGGAGTCCATCTGACTACGATTCGAGGGTTAAAGTACATTTTGCCTCGTAATGATTTATGTGATAGGAATATGCAAAAAAGGCAATGGTGGTCATTGACCAGACTGCGGCATCTAAGTGTGCATCCCATTCCTCAAACCTATTCGAAGTATTGTTGAATTACCCTATTTTTTTAATCTTAGACTTACAACTCTAGTGCTTTGGTTGACAGTGCAATCAGCAAGAATGGCTGGACTTGCCTTGCTGACTTTGTCTAGCATTACTCCCAAATCAGAAACAGAAGCTGCCAATGAGGAGTCACTTGACTACCACGGATTAGTCATTCACTGATAAAGCCGAGATAAGCCACCAAATTAATTTCCAAAATTAAATCTTCTCTGTAGTCGTCTGATTTCAATCATTTTAAGACAGCTCCCACTCTGCCAAGTAATTGCAACAAGACGTTAAGTCTGACTATCTTCTGAGACTAAAAACACTGCAATCTGACAGGTTTTATGGAAAAAATTTGAGCATAACTCATAACCCTTAGCAAAATAAAACTTAACTACCCTGATCATACCAAAAGTGCTAAGCAAGAAGAACTGCGGACTATTGCATGTAGCACAGTTACAGTATTGTCTTACACTTAAGCCTTACATGCATGTTAATAGTAAAGCAAGTCATTCTAAGTCAGGTTGACCAGTAGGATATTTCTGAGGTTTTACAATTATATGGATTCACTCCATCACGTAAGGAAAGTGACTCATATTCGGATGTATTAAAATAAGCATAAAGAAGTTTACACGTCCAAAGTAACTTTGTTGCACTTTTCAGTCTTCAATGCTTGATAAGTACTTTAAAGTAAAAAGAAATGAAATCGACTGAAACAGTCAAATTGCAATTTTTTAGTTAATTAGGCTAAGAACACCCAGAATCAATGTTAAGCTTCCACATCTCTGTTTAACACATGGGGAATAGTTTGCGTTGTTAAAATTGTGCTTACTACTTCAGAATGCTTCTTTGGTTGTGTGTATCCAAGTCGAATGCACTAAGAAATTTTACTTGGGCACTTCGCAATTTAATGCTTATCAAAAGGGTTTACGTAATAATGGGGATATGGTCAGTTCCTTGTGATACTGCTTTAGTGTGTTGTAATTCTGTTTACGGAGACCTTAGATAGTTAATAGTAATGTGACTAGGGCAGTCACAAAACATATCCTGATTTGACCTTTGGAATACATTCGCGATCCCTATTCTATCAATCAAAATAAAGGAGAATAATTGAATACTTTACTTTAATCTGGTTCCTGTAGCTTGAAAAAAGTGTACTCACACGATTGTAGGGTAACCCTGCCAATTATCGTTCGGGTGGTAGGGTATCAAATGCATTTCTCACTGTGAGGTCCTTTTGGCAAGACAGGTTCCTTATCCTGGTGCCTAATTTACTACAGACGTTAATGACACATGTCTGTCTGAAAATTTAAAGAGGAAGTCATATATGTTTGTTATCGTTGTGATTCATTTTTTGTGGGCTTCAGCATGTGGCCTTGAGCCACGCCGGGGCCACAGAATTAACCCTGGCCCGATTAAGCTTTTTGCTGCCCTCGATGAAGAAGAAGACCAGGAAGGACGTGAACACAAAGGCTCACTTCAGCGCTCAACGAAGTTGGCGTCGTTGTGTCGTGTGTGGCGTTTGCGATAACATCGAGGCCTAGGTGTGAAGATAATCAAGGATAATCGTTCGCGCCAATGAGGTGGAGTTGAGGGTCCGCGAGGCTGGCGACCCTCCGGAGGCTGGAGTGTAGCAACGCGATTCACAACACACTACACTTTTTGACCGGTATTAGTGATGGTGGTCCATCTCTTTGATGTCTGATTTATACATTGCGAAGTTCTGATGCAACTTCACTATAAGCCGTAAGGACCTGCTTATTCAGGTGTACTGTGATCAAATCGTGATTTATGTGGTACAGGATTCAAATTGTATTTAGAACCTAAACATACTAGTTTATTCTAAACAACACTAGAACAGGTTCAAGTTAAAGTGCCCACCATGTTGAACTGGTTTAATCTTACATGCACCCAGCATTTATCCCAAAGAGTATGAGCAGTTTGAAGTCAAAATTGTTTAAACGCTTCAATTTTAAACGGTTAATGTGACGAACACATTTAAATTCTGCGTTATGGTGCGTCGCTTTTGCTT
Organism: Mesocestoides corti; assembly: GCA_900604375.1. Taxonomy (NCBI): domain Eukaryota; kingdom Metazoa; phylum Platyhelminthes; class Cestoda; order Cyclophyllidea; family Mesocestoididae; genus Mesocestoides; species Mesocestoides corti. The sequence goes on from UXSR01005208.1 coordinate 206,658, forward strand.
TGAGCAATATCTATATTTCCACGGTTTAGAAAGCTACGACCAGAGATTTTAATCAAAACTTGAAAATCCCTCATAAAATTGATGGCTTTATATATTCCTGGATATTTTGTGGTCGATAATTTACTTTGGCTGCCGCAATCAAATGGATTTATTCAATTTTTATCCACCGTGGTGTGTCAGTCAGCATTCCTAATGACATTTTTCTTCGTGAAATTCATTTTGCGCTTCAATTGACAGGACAAAACTGCTTCAAAGCTTGTCACTAAGATAAAAGCAAGCACTTTTTCCTCAGGAAGTCTGGAGGACAGTATTAAAGAACAAAGAAACCTCACCGTTTTAAATTATGCAACTATGCAACAAATCGGTTAGCATTTTGATTTTAGGCATTAGACGACAGACGAGTTATTTTTATATGGTTTATCAAGGTGTTGCCAGGTATTTTGATCGTGCGTTATGCAGCATATTTATAGGCCAAAACCTCTTGGCTTTGTTTGAATGTCTGTTATGCCCCATGTTAATTCCTTGTTTTTTAATGATGATGAAAATCCAGTATGTTAACATTGCTAAAAAGCGAACTAGCTCACCGATAAGTTGGTAAACATTAGCTCTTTATCCTACACTTGAACAAGCTTTTATAAGCTGTTGAAGAATGGCGTACTGAACAAGGGAAATTTTTAATGATTTAATATGGAAAAAGAATTTTTAAACGTAGTGAAGATGTAAAATGAGGGGCACGCGAAGAAATTGTACCTCAAACATGTGCTCAAGAGAACTTTGTCACAGCCTCCAACTTTGTGGAAGCAAACTTAAGACCTCCATATTTATACTAGAGTTTAAGACCATGGTATATTCGCTTAAATGACAAAAAATATCGCTCAGAATACTGGCGTTGTCTGTGTTTTAAGTGATTTCTGGTAGTGGTGATTCTGACAGGATGAAATTTGATTGAGTGAAAAAGTGATTGCTAAATTAAAATAAGAATACAACCAGTCTAGTTTGAGTCCAGTTAAGCACACCCTTTAAAGTAGATGCATGCCGCAGAGAAACGAATTGACCCTTGCAAGGCTTTTCGAAGTAGAATAGCAAAAGGAATTTAAAATGTCACTCTAAGTTCCTGCAAGTATGCTACAATAGTCCGAGGTTAGATTTTGCAGTAGAGCAGTTTCCAACGGCCATAAACCACTTTGTCTGATCTGTGATAACAGTATTGCATTAGCGTCAATTACGCCGGTGAAATGTGTCCAGAATCCAAAGTTAAACAATGTTGTTTATTTATATTGGTTCATTTACGCGTAAAAAATTTTTGTTTTTAACCTTCAGCGGTGAAGAAATGACACTGTATATCAAGAAGCATTTGTTTATCATCAAATCCACGACAACTCTGCTTTGTTCTGCCATTCTACCAAGCAGAACTTTGGGGTTAAACAACACGTTTGCTCAGAGATATCAAAAAAATTATTGCCGAAGACCGGTTTCAAGATACTTTCACCCTCACCCACACAATGATAGTCCATTGTCCCATGACGTATTGCATCATAACACGCAAAATGTTTTGTCCACTAAGCAGAAGTCCAGAATCTAAAACATTCTTTTTTTCATTTGAATAATTGCAAATACTAAGAGAGATGAAATGCAGTGGACTATTCCAAGAACATGCTCAAAATTATTGCTAAATTTTTATTGGACTTAGATTTAAATAAGAAAAACTTTGAAATGTGTGAAAAATTAATTATCTAAAAGTCTGTGCTGCGGGGCCGTAAATGAGACTCGTTAGCCGCTGATGCTGGTTTTTCGGCAGCGCTACTAATGGCGTCCGCTGATACGCTTGTAACGACCAAATCATTTAACCCTCATCCAAGTGTACTTTTGGATAATGTTCATTCATAAATCAAAATGTGGAAGTAGAAAAAAAGAGGTTGATTTCCAGCCACCTTGAAAATATAAAAAGAAATATATTTTGCCAGAGGCAAACGTGACCTTATATCAATTAACGATTTCTTGGTGATAGCGGAATTTTATTTCACCACAGAACTATATAGTATTCAGTTGGAAGTTTTATTATTGCAAACGCAGTTCTATTTTCATGAAAAAACACATTTCCAGGCCAAACACTACATCTTCTGCAGTTTGTCATAGATTTGTGCATTAGTTTTGCTAGTTCATTTGAAACAAGCTATGTCATTAAAAACTTATTCTTTTACCATCTAAAGTGTACGGGGATTTAAGAACAATAACGTGCGAGTAATCATTGCAAATGTAAATATACATGTTATCAAAACACCCTCTTATAAAAGATTTTTGAGTTAAAGGTGGAAAATGGCGGTTTGCGTTGGATGGTTAATGTGGTTTTTTGAGGCAAAAATGGAATGTTTTGATCAATCAGATGCATTTCATTTGAAACATGGTTTGTTAGAATGAAGTCTTTAAGATTACAGGCCACTAACTTCAATGAATCCAGCTGCTCTCCCAGGAGTAGTGTAAAACAGTTGCTTGACAAGGTCGCCGGGGGGCCTGCTGAAGTAATCTTTTGCCACTTTGTTGATAAATTGTTGAATTTTTCCTTCGGGAACCAAGGAGACAACACAGCCTCCCCATCCGGCTCCAGTTAGACGGCTGCCGTAGCTGCCAGCTGATCTAGAATAAATGCAACGTTAGACACACCTAAAACATTTTAAGAATAATCCAAGCTTAATGCATGCAAATTAGTACTGGTCTTGGCTTGGAACAATTTCTGACGTTTATATGCTTAGACATAAAAATTTTAAAAGAATTATTCCAGCTATAGAAACAAAAAAAAACCTTTTAATGATTTCCTAGGAGTTCACTGTGAGGAGTGTTTCATACTCAGCATTTTGCAAGCATAGTGCATGTTTCAAGTACTTTACCTAAAGCATCGCCTACTGAAATGAATTTCCACATGCTGATTTTTGTCTGAAATGCGATTTGGGCATGTAAGTTATAAACGTGAATGCAATGACTAATGGGTTAACTACAAAAGGACAACCAGTTTGTTTGGCAGTTGGATGCCAATACCGGGGATCATGCATGTAAACATGCCCGCTTGTGATTCAGACAGAGGCATCATGGTGGTTTTTGTTCAAAAATTGGTCGACATTGCCGTAAATTTTGCCAATTGTTTGCAATAAAAAGCATTCCTCGTTGAATGTCAAAAATAATCATCTGATTTTTTTAAAAAAAAGTGACACAGATGAAAAATGCACATCATTGTCAATCTACTAAAGTTCAATTTAAATGACTTATTTCAATGCAAGGACAGCTTTGCATGAGATTACAAAAACAGTTTTTGGATCTAGCTTAATTTTGCTTTCAACTTGCAATCAAGTGATTAAACGAAGCGTTTTTTCTTCCTAAAAATTATCTGTTTGCGACCTAAATAAGGAAATAAAATATTCTGAAGCCTTAATGTCAACTGAGCAGCTCGGACACAAAGCTAAATGTCAGGCTAGTATTAAACCTGAATCAAGGTAAAATTGTTCTTGCGCAGGTGTTTGGAACGGGATGTTTGGTGTCCTGACAAATACCGTCCTAGCGACAAAAACAAAATCTTCAAAGCACGCCTCATAATAACGAAAACACTTGGTGCCAAAATGTGGTCCGCAGAATTTGTTTGTGAATGAGGCGTTGACTCTACATCAAAAGATATTTTGAAGGAAATAAAATTTTGTCTTGGATGCTTTCAAATATTTTGGCCCATTTAAAAGAGATTGATAAACATTCTGATGAAAAGTCAGCGTATGAAAATAACGCATTTGCTACTCATCATTTCCCTTGCCTCTCGTAAGGAAATGCATGTTTATGCATCATTTTTTTTTCCAGAAAATACTGCCAATTTCTTATTGTAGAAAGTCGAAGGGAGTGAAACAGGTGTAATTAGCCAAAATTAAGCGAACACAATGGATACTGGAAGATTTCCGGCTTAAACGCCTTGGGTTTTGCAGGGTCTGTTGCGAGCCGTGTGGTCTAGCGTTGTCATGGTGATAGGTCATGTCATCTAAACCCCTTCCTAACTATTCAAAGAACAGGAGCAGGACCCCAAATAAGGCGTCTCGGGTATTCAGTTGCTGTTCCATCTCCCACTGCCTCATTAAATTCTTGTAGCATGACTTGAGGCAGATATAATTTTTTTCCATTTCAAATGTCAACCCTTCACAGAAGTGAATCTCTTAATTCACTAATAATAAGAATGGAAAGGGAAAATTAGTACGGTTAGCATTGTGTGCTTTTGCTGCCTTTAATAATTTGGCACTTAAGAAGTGTCTCAGTGTTTGAAATGCATCCAAAATTTAAAAAAAATTGACTTTAGAGATGTGCCATTTAACACCTTTGTCAACAAAAAGCGGATCTAGTTTTCAGAATGACACACACTGCGTCGAAATTTTAATTGATATTATAATTACATTTAAAGACCCTGATGTTGGGAAATGTGTAAACACATGTTGCATTAGGCAATCTGTTATCCTACTTACAAACACCTGAACGTTAAAGAGCACTAGACGAAAATTTACTAACCTGCGTAAACTAAATAGGCTATTAATTTTACGTTCAATAATTTTTACCATTGGCGAAATCAAGATAGCACCCACCACCTTAGTGTACCATTAGATAAAATCAACCACTTTGACGAATTTTTTTAAATATCCTCAAAAAGTAATGTGCTGACTAATCAAAGTCTGGGAAATTTGAAGAATAATTGTGCATCTACCGCTAAATGCATTGCATGATTTTGGAATTGCAGATTTAAAGATATAATTTGTCATTTGCATGGAGATTGATGCCACGAGTATCGTTTTTTCACTGCTATACTATTTTTGATTTTCATTTCCTTTAGTTGGCAGTTGTGGTCTGTTAAGGCCGTTTTTGATTTAAGAAACTTGTAAATCGAACATCTTTTATCAAGTCACTAATAAACATGCTCCTTTTCATTGTTGAAAGCGCGGACGGCCAAATAAAGCAAAATTCATTATCTGGAGCACACTAGGAGCCTTGGCACTTGTTGAGACAAAGGCAAGTCTTAACACGAAATCTAACCTTGTTCCAAACGCATAGCTCTGTAATAAATTAAAACCTTTTGAGATGGTTAAAATCGGCTACTTATTAACTCCAAGTCTAAATTTAATGTCCACTAAAGTACCAGTTGTCATTACTCCTTTAGTAATGTCGCTGGTCTTCGTGGTCTAGATTTGTTTCTCCGCACAAAATGCCCAAGTCTGACTTTGGCTGTTTTGTCAGAATTTTGTTCGAACACCACACTGCAATTGCATATTTTAATTGTAGCAATTACTGATTGTGACTATTCAAGGTTTTGTCTGCGGAGTGAAAAACTGCTCGATTGAATGTTCGAATTTATAAATATGCCAAACAATGCCTGCGTGTGTAAGACGCATGAGATTTTAAAGTAACAGTGCTAAATTTTATTGATTTGAGGACAATAAATCCCCCAACATTTAAACGTATGCTTATAATGCTACCTTGGTCATCATGCTAAGTACCTTGTTTCACGTGCACTGCCTAGCTTATTCCAGATTATGTCTAATAACTTTGAAAATACTTCCGGTATACAGCTTTAATTCGTTCCTAGTACTTAAAAAAGTTGAGTTCATTTATCTAAATTGCTTCAAATTGATGTGGGTGATTTGAAGTTGGTGGCAGCCTGCGCAACCACGAGGCCGTTAAAGTTCGAGAATGAAGAAGACATCCGTTTGTTAGCCAAGTGTGAGTGCAGCTTCACAACGTCCAGGGCTTGACAATGACGGCCTAACAGTTTACGGAAGACCAATAAACAAATTCGTGTGAGTGCAAACCTGTGCGTGTGCGGTGGAGAGGAGTTATGTTCTCGAGTTAGGCGTGTTGATGAGTCACACGTGGTGTTCGGTGAGGAAGACCAAACACCGACGGTTTAAGGGGACTTGATGCGGGCACTGCCTTGCCGACTAGGCTAGCGTTGTCAACCCCCGCCGTGCCTACAGTCAACGGCACTGTGTACCTACTGTGCGAAATGGGTCCTTGACTTTTGACTGTACCTTAAGACTCGAGCTACCCAATTGTAAAATCTGATGTACCGGAACATGCTGTGGTTTTTCTGTCTGAATTTTGATTATAAAACCACAGGAAGCTTCGGATACCTCGGATAATGTTCTTCTGAGACAACCATGCTTTTGGCTCTGGAAGTTCCATTGTCTGCAGTGATGATTTGTAAGTGAATGGGTCCAGGTTAGTCTGAGTGTTGCAAATTCAAACCGCTCCATGAATGAGAAAAAGGGTTCAGGAATAGGGTATAACATATCCTAGCTTAGCATAAAAAGTTTTCATTCTAATACTTAACCACGCGCCTCACCAGACTGCCCCATTTTAAATAAATGGGAAAATTAGTATTATTATTCAAAAAAGCGTACATGAGACATATCGTTAATACAATGTGGATAGACAAAAACAGAAAAAAACCTTCCTTAAGTAAATCTTTCCTAACATGAAAAATAATCTGTTTCTAAAAAAAATAGTTGAGAATTTGCTCTCTCGTTCTAAATTGTAACACTCCCCAAAAATTGTCGCCCACAAACTGCACTTGTTTGCAGTGAACTGCTGTCAATACCAATCTTTAGTACGACCTAATTAACCGTTAAGAACAGGCAAGGAAACGTTAGAAGAGCTACCAAAAGGTTTTACATAATGTTGCTTTACTGGTGTTGCAAATGCTGCTTCACCTTGCGCATCAAGTGTGCACGATTGTGTCAAGACATTGTATGTGATTAATGGTTCAAATTCATGTAAATTGCAAACATGAAAATTAATTTTTTAGCTCGAAGCAATGAAGGGCTCCTAAGGCAAAAACTTTGACCCCGCCAGGTGTAAAGGAAAAAGTAATTTAGCACGTCTTCGAAAAATGGCAATCGTAGCCTTCGACAAATAGACCTGTATTTCTGCAAACGCGCAACGTAAGTAAATAAATTTCACAAAGCAATTTTTATTTTGAAGCCCCTGCATAGAGTGCAAGGGTCTTTTCCAAGTGGAATTCCAAAAACATTACTTTTGAATTCAGACAGAGAAGAATCTTCTCTAGAAAATCCTTTCGGATTCTGAAAACAGTTAAATATTAAGGCCCTGCGAAAACTAAAGAAGGTCACAAACATATTTCACAGAGAAAATCTTATGTTAGGGGCCAGAGAACTCTTGATTGCGTGGCTAGATTATTAATAATTAGAAAGCGTTTTCTGGCAGCTGTGATCCCTTACCTTGCAATACCTAGCTTAGTAAAAACCTTTACTTGACGTAGACTAGTTCCCTCTTTTATGGCATCAACACAACAGACATCTAGACAACTACTGGTGACCTTAACAATATTTCTTGTTAAAATTTTGTGCTTTTTCTACTGTTATTTGTTACTTTACAAAACAAACATGAATATCTTCATTCATTTCGACTATCGATTTTTATTATTATCGCAAAACCATCTTTTTACTTAGATTAACCTTCGGGAAAAATGTGCAAGCTCGCCAAGTTATTAAACTACTCTGACCCTGCAAGCACGTTGAGTTGGTATTTACTTTACGCTAGGGGCTATCATTTTCGCATCCTTCATAGCCACACTCCGTAAAGATGAAGAAAGTCATCGGTTAAAGTAGCTAAAGGGTCCAATCCTTTGTCTTCTCACAGGTTGTCCTCACCTCCTCTTCATTCTCTCCTTCAATGCGAAACAGAGAATAAGCACCAAACATTTCGTACTCCCTCATCTTTCTATTTTCGTTTCAGTTTTAGCTTCATTTCCAAGTGGCTCTTGGTATTTCCTAACGAAAATATCCGCTGCTTTAGTGAGCGGTCATTAATGCGAGTACCTGGAAGTCAATTTGTCAAGATGGTATCTGTGGAAGCCTGGCCTCCGAAATAGTAATGAGGTTAATTTTGTAAAGGCTATGATGCCAGCAAGCGTGAGACATACCAAAACTTCATTCCCTGAAATAGACGTAACCTACCCAATAGCTTTCAAAATTTCTCTCTAACACCAGTTAAAAAAAGCACTAAAATTAATCGAAATCAAAACGCAAAATTATTAAGATTTAATTTTCAAAAATGCTTGACCTTATCAACATCCAGGTTTTATTAAAGAAATTTGAAAAATTACCATAAGCACATCTGTTGCAACAAATCTTGCGGCATGGCAAGAAACAACTCTCCAACTTAGTATTTGGCCGGCCATTCCTTCGTTTTAATTTCCGTATACATTAGGGTATATTTTTATTGCACTAATAAAATGAAAATAGAATGCGCTGCTTCATAATTTCCTTTGAACTTCCTCCTTAAACTGCATAAATACGCATAAAGTAGTCATCTGACAGGTTATTTAAGCTCAGTTTCTGTTAATTATATGCCACAAGGTCTATTTTTGTTGATGCATGCTCGAATTAGAATGCAATTACTAATATTGAATGTAAACAAATAGTCCATCATGGGCTCTTCTGTAAGGAAAAGTGTTCGTATTTTTATCCAAACAGAGTCTTGTCTCTAAGAGCATTGGCTCATATTAAATGCTACATTAAAAAATGAAACAGCATAATTTTTAAATACCCAGACAAAAAATAGGCCAATCTCAGCAATCAACTTTAAATAACTGTTTTGAGATGGTTTTTTGAGTCCTTTTAAAACCATTTTTGCATGTCTCAAGTACTATATGTTGACAGTATTTCGTTTAACTCAACGCATGAGGTGTACTGAGCTACTTGGCTCACAATGACTCTACAAACACCAAAAAATTATGAACTGGAAAAATATCATGGCCTAGGTTATCAGAGCCTTGAGTGTTTAACCTGATTGGGCATATTTAATCTTATTTGCATTTCCGCACTTGTAAGTGCAATGAATTGCTTTGTCTTATGTAGCCGTTATGTACACCTCAGATAGATTGTGTGCAATTTTTTTGGCATTCTACTAAGCACTCGAGTCTCCAGTACTAGCACGCTAAGTGGCTGGACGTGGATGCAAAAGATGAACTTTCTTTGCCTCACAAAGACTCAATGTGGCTTATAGGTTCGAAACTGCCGGATTAACTGCAGATATCTACTTTTGAACAGCTTGTCTTCAATTAACACTGACTTAACATGATTCTAAGCCAATTTTTTGGAAGTATTCATATTTAATCATTTGTTTTTCAAAAAGCTGAATTTGAAGGAATTTGTGCATCTTGAATCTTTATGCGTGGGTTTTATGACCGGCTGTTTATGGAAACGTGCATTTATCAAAATAAGGGAGTTCGCCCATTGGCAATTACCGTGATAGCGACTACTAAATATAAACCATGTTGTGATGGAAGAAGCACCGCGTGGGTGTACAAGGATTCCTCTATGCGTCATGATTTGCATTTCTCACATGGTAATTCCTTTTCTAGATAAATTTAAGGGTTTAACTGAAAGGCGGGCCAAGTGCCAACTCATTGTGATTCGTGTAATAACCACCTTTCTAAGATACGTTCTGTCCTCAAATTTTGGTAACGGACAGTAAAGATAACAAGGATTCGAGACAACAATTTTATCCATGCCTAGAATATTCAAGAGGTTATACTTTGACTTCACACAATTCAAATATCTTAATATTCCTTGAAATCTTCAGCTGTGTTTTACGGCCGGATACGAGTACTTAATTAGGGATTCTAAATGCAATTAGTTTGTATTCTGAGATTTCAAGGCGACTAAACCATGTAAAATCAGATTGTAGAAAGATTTTCTTTGTGCTAGAACGAATAAATATACAAGGCTACTAGGGGGACCTACAAAGCATGATGACATTTAGTTGATGATTACTCAGCCGAAAAGTTACTGCTTTGTGTAACAACTTGCCTTAATATTTTTAAAAAAATCGAACTACGGGAAATAGGATCTTGCACATAGAGAGAGGGGTAGTTGAGTCGTAAGGAACTCACCTGCACACCTCCACCAAGCGGTCCAGTTCTGGACATGAGCAGTCGTAGAGTTCACGGCAGGATTGGTGACTTGCATTCATGAGTTTCCCCAGTTTCTGCAGCGTTTCGTCATTTCCTGAATTGTCCCGATCCAGCCTCAAGTTTTCATCACACAGCTTTCGGAAGTCGATCACGCGCTGAGCTTCTGCATAGCAGTGTTTTGCTCTACGAGCTGGAATGCTTTGACCTACATTGTTTGAATAAAGAGTCAAGCTCCTACAAGCTTAGCTCAATTCAATTTTTTTTAATAGACCCATTCTGTTGTGTGGAAATTAATCTAGTTATAAATTTTTGCTTGGGCCTTTCTAAATTTTTTTTTCCACAATGCATTTATCTAATTTTACTTCTTTTCAATGATTGTCATGCCATTCTGTTGTATAATCCCAAACTTTAATTTAGATAATTCTTTATAATACAATGTTCTTGCAGCAATATTTAAACAGAGGCAAAGTTTAATTGGCGTTTTGGCAATTTGGGTAGATTGCGTCCAATAAGAATTGTTTGAAGAACGTTTAAGCAAGTTTTGCGAGGCACTGAGTAAACGGATCTGGTGCCTGAGTAGCCAGCTTCAGTTCACCTCACATGCAGTCAACATTGCTTCGTTATATCAAATTACGCTTCCATTGCAAAATGCCACCAAATTAGTACTTATTTGACCGTACCTGTCGATTGTTGAAGTCGCTCCTAGGTGGTATGTTCGTTAATCATATTTTAATGTTGCAATTAAAACGTTTGTCTATTTGACTTAAACATTTTAACGCTTCTATTTGTTTTTATTTGCACAGATTTTAATTATTCCGATTACTTAAGTAGGCAATTAAGTACCTTAAGTTGACATCCCCCATTAGTGGCATGGCCACCCAATTTGCATTTAAGTTAATCACCGTATGTGTCCGGATTACAATGCAAGATATATCAACGGATGCTAAGGGTGATCAGGAATTCGCCAAGTTCAACTTGTACAAATTAAATGAATGTTTAATCAAGGCGCAATTTGACTTTTGTCAACTTACTTCCCTCGGTCCACGCAATAAATGTGATTAATTATTAATTGTATCAGACAATTGTGCATATAATCAGTTATGTCATTTACTGCTTGTAAAGGAAAAGAATGCCTGTCATCTTGGCGTAAATAGATATTTAAACTAGACTAATGTCAATGCATGAGTAAAAGTGTAAAAGTCCATAGTATTCTAAGTTCATAAATTCAGAAAACGCAACTTCAGCTATTGATAAAACCTCTTTGGTTTGGTCAAATGTTTAGTACAGAAAAAAATCATTTCAACAATTAAAACAGTACTTAAAAATACAACAAGAACGCTTAAATAGCATTTTTCTTTTTGGCTATCTTTTCTTAAGAAATTTATTGTCAATTTATTTTCATAAACGTGTTAGTTCTTCAAAAGGGACAAACGAGTTTGGGTTGCGTGGGTTGCGTTGCATTAGACACTCAAGAAACGGGTGTGTACATCATAGCATTTCAAACGGATTTAGAAGTGACCTTTTGTTCGTAAAGGGTAATTTTTCTGGTTTTTAAGCTTGCCATCCAAAAGGTAAGACCAATTTATCAAATTATTGACCATATGATTCAGCCTAGACACTGGGTTAAGCGCCCTTGCACAATAGTGCATGCTGCGTTGGCAGAAGGTTGCAAAGTATATTAAACGTTAAACTTTGTTTATGCATTATCACTTTTCCTTCTCTGCGAAGATTTTGCCACGTTTAGTAAAGTGGCAAAATAAATTACATGTTTTTTTCCTGTTTGACCCGCTCGAGATTTTGTACAATTTCCCTTTTAATCAAAATTGCCGTGTGCTCACCCTCATTTTCTGGGAATGCATCAGCAAAAGGAGAGTTTTCCCCGAGCATTTGGCCGGGTTCTGCCAGACCAAAGGCTGCCTGGACGTCGGACAGGGTTCTTGAGCCAAGCTCGTCAGGAGTGTAGCTTTCTGGCAATTGACTCATAAAAACCTATACAACAACATTTTACAATATGACCAAGGCAAATTCACAATTGATTTTGTTAACAAAAGCACATGGGAAAAGTTTATATTAAATCCTGAAGTATTATTACATCAAGCAAGATAAATATCTGACTATTAACGCTGTAGCGGTTATTAAAAGTGAAGAGTAATTTGCATCACAGATCAAATAGTTTAAAAATGTATAAGCTAACTCTTTTAAGCTTTTCGAAATTGCAACCAGATTGTGCGTACTATTTGCGATCCCATAAATGAAGTCCATGCAAGCTTCTTACCATAAAATCATTCCTAATTACCTTTTGTCGACTGAAGACTACTTTACACGTAAATTACTTCCTACTTCAGTTGTAGATTATGCTTTTACATCGACTATTCACTTATGCGAAAGACTTCAAGTCTTTACGATTGTAGAGATGTATCATTTTTTCCGAAGATAGTTCTTTTTCTTACCCTGAGAGCCTCCTTGCATTGGGAAACGCGTGTGTTGTAGTCCGGTGTGGAGGCTTTATTGAGGCGGGCTCCGGAGTCAGCAATAACGAAGACACCGCCTGGAGGAATAATCACGGAGGTTGTTTTGATGCGGGATTGTCCAAATTCAATAATTATGGGCTACAAATCACACGGTTGTAAAAAGAATATACCCTGTGAGACATATTTGTCATTCAGTATCAAGATGCTTCCTCATACGAATTCATGAAATGTTGTAAACGCGGATGGCAGGTTTTCCCCCTTCGCCATGCATCGGGTAACCACTCATCCATGTAAATGTTTAATTTTTGGGTGTATCACTACGGACTTAGGCACAGAATCAAAACAATTAAATAATTCATGTGGACGTTAGTGCTAAATTCATTTGCATAAACCTTTATGGGTGCAGCCACGTTACGCCGAACATATTTTACCTCTCTTGTTGCTGTACAAAGCGCGTAACCTTGTAAACTCAAACAGCAGTGGTCAAATGTCAGTAATGAAGAGTTTAACACTTGCCATGATATTCTTGATTTATACGTTGCTTTAATGTTTATTGCTTAGGATAATACGTAAATACCACCAAACCTTCTGGGTTGTTTTTTTAGTATTCTTTTATTCCGAAGCGTGGAAAGTACATTATCGTCTACAGGTAGAGGTGAAAGCTGATTGACAAATTACGAGCGATTATAATGTGGAGTTGCAATAAGTGGACGAAATGAGGTTTTATAGGGATGCAAATTGTAAGTTCAAGATTAAGGCTCTTTAATATTTTTAAAAATCTTCTGGCTAGCTTAAGCTAGTGAACGGCTGTTGTACACAATGCAAGGGAGAAGATGTTAAGAATAAAATTACAATTTTGAGAAAACTGGTCTATGTAGTAGCGCACGTAGAGGCAATAACTCAAATGATTTAAGTGAATTATTTTAGTCTGCAGCAAAATTACTAAATTGGCACAGAATCAAATCCCAGCAGGCATCAGGTTTGATTTTCTTTGAAAAAAAGGGACGATTTAAGGAAGGTGATTTGGAAGCGCGATAAGTAGCATAACCAATTCGCAATTAACTAATAGCGTGGTTTATGTTACAAACAGATTCTTTGTGGATTAATGAAAGCATAGTACCTGTTTGGTTCCCATTTTGAGCTCCGTATTCGTGGATAATTTTGGCATTTACGTGACCTAAACCTTTTGTTCTTTCATGAGGTTTAATAAGACATTAGGAGTGCTGTTTTCTGAAATTCTCATAATTATTAAACCTGACTGCAACAAACAGTTGATGATGTCGCAATGTAACCCGTTGATTTATCACTTGCAAGACGCTTTACTTCGGTTAAAAAGCCGTTACAACAAGCTACAAGCTGCCGAAAAACATGCGAACAAAGAAGCTTTAAAAACCAACACACTTAAGCCAAATTGCGGTGTAAGAGCGGTTTCACACACATTACAAGAACTTTTTTGCTTATACGGCGGGTAGGCTGGCCACGCTACTTTGCTTCCGAACAAAGTGAATTTCATGCACACCCACTAAATATGCGTGCATTGCTTGCAGTTTGCCAAATTAAAGGTTCACTACATTGTAAGCACTAACGGACGAATTCACCGAAATCCGAGTCCTTGCCAAGGGTCCCAGATAAATACACTTTATGCACATTTGTTACCCTTTTACGCAGCTAATTGTCTGTAAACTCGAAAGTAAATAGTTAAGGGCTTTTGAGTCGTGGCTGCTGGCGCAATCCTGCATCGAATTTGCGTGAAGGTTAATTTGCCATGATGAAACCTTACCGAAGAGTCAGCCAGGAGGCAGGCGGCCTGGTCCATTCCACCACCCTGCGTGCCGATCAGACGTTCGCACTTCGCACAGATGCACGCCAGCACCCTCTGCCGTATTGTAAGGAGTCAAAAAAAAACAATGACTGTGTGCGCACGTTGTCTGAATTCTTTCAGCTAATGTCCAAAATTAAAAGTCGATGCGGTCGTGGTGATTTTTGCTTCCTGGTCCTATTTGCATGGCTTGGCTTTCTTCCTCCTTATAACTGCTTAAATTACGATTAACAGAAGAGTGACTGCTTTGAGGAGGAATTAATTTGTTTACTGATTTTTTGATGTTTACGTAGTCCCTAAAAATGTCTGCTTTTATTGGCCATAAATAAAGTTGTTATAGGAAAACATTCTTGGGATAAATAAAGGACAATTATTCGCTTTAGTGAAATCCTTAACTCCCAAGGTAAACAGCGTGTTATGCTGCAAGAATTGAGTGTCTTAATTGTAAACAATAACAAACAGATAGTGGAAATTAAGTAATTGAAAATCTCTTAACAGTGCACCTCGGCAGCGACAAATTTACAATATATTTTGAGCAGATTTTTCGGGAAGCTCCCATTCACTGTTCCTTTTGTTATAATTGCAGAGAAGGAAGCTCAAATATTAACCAAAATTTAATTTCGCTGATGCTTTCTTCGCATACTTTAATCTGAATATGCCAGCATTTTCGGGTTAGTGGTAAATTTACTTTCTTTTAACACTTTCCTAGAGTTGTTCGTGGTTTTGAACGATTTCAAATGATTTAACAGTACAATAGTTTCTACTGAACATATAAAAGTAGAATTTCACTTAAATTTGCTAGAAATAGTTCAAAAGAGGGTCATTATCGATGACCGTTTCTAGCAGACAACAAATCCCAGGTATGGTATTTTGCAATATTCTTAGGACATTATGCAAAATGTCTCTAAGATGATACCTGGATTCTTAAATGGGCTTTTTAATGAAGACAAATCGTATATTACGCCAGTGCATTTTTGTTGATCTAAATGCTGAGCGTAACTTGTTCTAGCAGATGATTTTTGTTTTTTAGACCGTAGATTTAGGTGCCTTCCTCGGAAGCTCTACTTCGATTCATTTTACTGTCAACCGATAGTTTTCCGACATTGTTCGCGTCCATGCAGAACTTGTGTAGGCTATTTAGACTCATTTTAGATTTATCTGCGCAGTAATATCCACCTGCCCTGACTTAACAAGCGGTGTAAAGCTTTTCGGGTTTATTCGGTGGCACGTAAATATTAAAATGTCTAGTTCAAATCTTCACGCTTGTGAATATCCTGGTGGAAAGCCATGATGGCGCAAATTTTGGCCTCAATGTCATGCAGATCTGCATTGGAGTTATACACGTTGCAGCACATGAAGTTACATTGCGTCTGCTTTCCGCGTATTGGCTTTAGCAGCCAAAATATTCATGCAAATCATTTTGCCCTTGTAGGGTTTGCATTACCGCCACGTATTGCGCTTGAATTATTATCAAAATTGATCTTTTTTGCCATAAATTGTTGAGATGATCGTTTAAAAGTAGATAAATATTAATTTACAATTGCTGATTTTACAAAGCAGAGACGCACTGGTTCGACGAATGTGTTCGACGCGCGCATTGTTGCCATGGCGGCTGCAACCACAAGAGCACTGCTGCTTGAGAGACCGGCACACATTGGCACGTAGGCAGGGTCTTGCCCGTTACCAACCAGTAAGCAGATTGAAGGAGCAACCCAATTCTGCTAGAGCAAGGGAGGGCATTCTATCAAGTTGTTTCAAAAAGTGGCAACCAATAAATCAAGGATGAGGCGCAAACAGCTAAACTGCCAGCAAAGGTAGTTGATTCTGTTGTACGCACTCTACAAAATTGCCAAATTTAAGTTACCAATATATTTTTAGATTAGAAACTGAGGAATGTGGAGGTAGTTCTGATGAAGTAATTGTTATGTCTTGTAATGTGTTTTCAATGTTTAACAGAATTCTTGACGGTAAGATGTGATGCGATCAAAAATCATTAATTCCTTTGAATAATTGTCAAGGTTCAAAGTTTTGCTCTGGCTGAAGTGGTTTGAATTTGAAATTATCCATAACTTTACGCTAGGTCTGGTGTTAAAATGGCTTGTCTATAAATGAGACTGGTAATTCTGTCCATATTTAAAGCAGAATCTTCAGTTTACGCTTTTTCGGTGGAACATGTGAAACAAAGTTACCACAATAGTCCAATTCGAAGCTTTTCTGAAAACGGCTAGTTTAATCAACACACTAATATCATTTACGAAAACTCTAAGGATTAAGGTTTAAACGAGGGACCCTAAAAGAAGTCTAAACAATGTTTGGAACATTGTTTTGATCTAACAGTGTTTCCATTCTGTAATGTCGTGTTACTTATATTTAACGTGTTCATGCCAAAAAATGGTCACTAACGATTCTTTCTGAGTGAAAACGGAAAATAGTTCTGCGCATCCATACTTAGAAACAGGTTAGCAGGAAAAAATTAAACAGCTAGGCATACATTAACGGACAGCAGAGATAATACAAGTTTAAATTGGTGGCTTTTAATGTTCGCTTTGTGGTTTGCGTTTAGGGGTTGAAATCATACCCCAGAAAAAAGTTGTCTTGACGAAAGGCGTTCATCGGCAATGATATTTCTAACTATAATGGGTGCATTTTTTGACGTTTACGTCTTAAAAGCATCAACTTTACGAACAACGCAAAGAGGAAAAAATTTCCCAAATTCCTTAACTTTGCGGTAAATCGACTGCCAGTTCAGGTAATCTCAATGGATAGTGAAACACCCTGCCATATTTTCAACCAGCCCTATAATTTAGCAAAGATTCGTATCTATACTTGACATACAGGAAATTCCTGTTTGGCGTATTCATAAAAGCCGCAGTAACCACAAAGGACATAGTGATACCACCTGGGTGGTTGAGGTGGTCCATTTTTTGCAAACTGCAGAGCCGTCTCAATGTCTGCCTCAAACGTCCTAAATATAAACGTGAATTACAAAAAGGTTTCAATGAAAATGCAAATAAGTCTGTAAGCACTGACTTACTCAAAACTTGGGCATTCTGACATGATTTTTATCTTTCTCTGCTCCTTTCTTGGGAGATAGGCAACGGCTACATAGATCGCTTGATTCAGTGCCATGGGTAAAACTGCATAGCCGTTGTAGTCAATATGTTCACCTGTATTACAAGCGACTAGGCATTAATTGTTAAAAATTCACTCTTTTGGTGTTAAGTAATATGGAAAAAAGTAATAATTACATTAGATTGATAATCGGAAGTCTCATTTGAAAAAAAAACTGAAAGAAAAATCAAAAGGCTGTTAATGTAAGGGATGATGTAAATAGTTTGCACTCACTGATTAACTCCGCCTGTTAGATGTATTCTGTTTAATCTAATTTCCTGTGCGCAATTGTAAAGTTGTAATAAATATAGGAACTGATGAGATTGCCATTGTGTCTGATTATGAATATCAAGGAATCGGTTAGAGCACTGTTTGACATTTAAGACTAGTCTTGAGCTGATGTATAAAAAGGTCAAAATGCGGTGTGATTTCACTTTAAATTTCAACAAATCAAAACTAAAGAAAATCCTTTAGTTTACTTGAAATCAATAATCATGTTAGGTTTTTAGAAATATCCGTTGCACGTGATATAAATCAAAATGGTTTACATTTTACACTAAAACAAATCTCCTGCTATTGTCGCCTGTGATTAAGTTAGTTTACGAACTATTATATGTTCACCTTTCTCCCCTAATGAAATGATCAGACTTCATGTTATCAAAAATCCCACTTTAAGATACTTTTACTGGAAACTGAATGTGCGAACTCCTGATGTATTAACCAAGTTATTACAGAATTCCTGGTATCATGAACAAGGCAAACCAAAATGTTACAGTACTAATTCATTAGCCTGCGGAGAATACATGTTTTAAAACGCCCCGCAAATAAAAAAAGGCATGAAGCTGCTCCTACATGTTAATAAATAATCTAAAGCTGGCAGTTCTCAACGCGTTTTTGAGGACTGGAACACAGTTGACAGAAAATTTTGTTAGTTTAACTTAACCACTCAAACATGTTTTACAAACATGCCGAAAAATACCATTAGCACGTATTTCTGCGAAAAGTTGACTTCGACTTTAAGCAAACCACTCATAACGATGGGTGCCACAAAAGTAGAGGGAAAAACGTTAAGAAAATTAAGGAAGGAAAATTACCCAACGACCTACCTATTATGTTCACTCTACCCGGAGCTCTAACAATGAACTGGCATCGTTGCACTTCCGGACATCTATCTATCATCATTTTGCTTAGCTTTTTCGCGGTTTCATCCTCAAAATATGGACAATATTCATTCTGTGTACCAAAATACACGTAAGGAAATCAAAGTAATACTGGAAGACATTCATTTGAAAGCTACAAATGCAAATGCTAGAGCCATTTAAGAATTCAATCGCTTTAATCAATTCCCCTAATCCGCTCAAAAATAAAGTTTTTCGAGTGACATCGCTAGAAAAGCTACTTTCCAGTACCTATTTTCCTAATCACACATTTGCGTAATCTTTGAAAGTGGAAGGATTTAATGGCTTGTGAAAAGAAGCTCACCTGTGCCATGGTGCGTTCGGGTGATTCAACTAGACTGACCGCTTATGCACACAATATGGAGGCGCGTGTTTCTGTTTACAAATATTATGTGACGCTCCTTCTCGATTGGTCGCTCGTTAACACGTCGTCTCGCTTTTGACATCTAAAATGTTCATTCAAAACGAAACCATAGCAGGAAGCACGCTTGGTGATGACTCAATCACCCGTTGAATGAATTGCATGTCTCATGATCATTGAATAAATTTTGAATTCAATGTACCAAACTGATTGTGATGAGCGAAGTACATTCGCTTTACCCAATTCAGAAATATCCAATTAGATCGTTTCAGTAAATTAATATTATACTCTTGAAGACTCCTTTTGCATTATATAATAAACAGCAGTGAGAGTCACTATCTGTTTCTTCGGTTGAGTCTACCATGGGATAACAGATTTGGATATGATGACTTGCATTATTGAATCAAAAACCAAATTGATAGTTGCTGCGTCCAACAACAACTTCCATGGTCTGCCACGAGTATAAATGATAAAAAGAAATTTGTGTTGAAGGCTCAAACTTTCTAACAACTTCCGGACGCTTTAAAAAGTCACGCTGTGTAAACCCCAATCGTGTGTTGCAACCATTGGTATTTCGCATAACTTTAAAAAAACCTTGCAGCTGTAGTTGAATAAAATGGCTCCTAGTACTTGGATAGAACGTGGCTATTAAACCCACATGGCAATAAACACATATAGGCTTTATCTTCTGTTTATATTTGGCGCTGTTTTACATTACAAAGTCCCAGGTATGTCATTTTGAAAGCATTTTTATTGTATTATGGGCGATGATATGTCATCGAAGGAGTTGGATCCTTTACACTCGCTTTTTTGAGGGTGACATTTGGTCTGAGGTGAATCCTGCAATGAAGACGCTAAGCATGCAAAGGCTTAGCGTCTTCGTTGCTCATTCAAGCACGTCTCTGATCACGTGCTAGTTCGTTCGGATTTAATTAGCTGACAGTTCCCATGACTCGCGCTCTCCCAACACTCATTTTGGTTTTAGAAGCACTCCGACATTACCAATGCACTGGGGTAAGCCATCTAATGAATGGTGGTAACTCCGTCAATTTTGGTTTATTTAACGTTTCCGGGTATCAGCTCAGTGTAAACGGACCACGGGACCCTGAGGTGAATTTCAGGGTTAATTCTGAGGTGAAATATGGTTGTGGCAGGCTGCAGACTTGAATCCTGAAACGCGAACTCTGTGCAACGCCCAAAGATTTCAAGGTAATGCATCACATCTACATTTTTCATCATTTAGTATGTGTTTGGACTTGAATAAGTGCTCGACTATAGAAGAATTGCTCCCAAAATAGAATTCATTTGCGATTTGAATTACTAAACTACCAACGAAGTGATTGGCCACGCAAACTTGGACTTGGTAAACTTCATTAATCCCAATTTAAGCCATTTAAGCTTCATTCAGCTGTTGTTGTGAAAGACAACTGAGTATCCGCTGGGAGGAAATGGGTTCTATTTTGAACCACAGTGGGATACCTAATTGCTCCACTGTTAAATGTCTTAGTCACAGCTTTATTATTAAGCAATTTACCAATGAACTCAAACCTCTTTTAGTAAATGAATTAACTATGAACCAGTTTTGATACAAACGTAACGTAGTATAATGGAATGCCACTGTCTATTTAGTTTATAAGTTGAACTTTGTTTGTAATCAATTTTTAACGTCACCAATCGTCATGATATGTTCAAATTTGTACCTTCCTCAAGTATTATTACACCCAGCCTAATGATCTTCGTTCGAATAAAGCAGTTTAGTGGCTCGCTGGCATCAAGGGTTGTAGACATTAGGTTCATATTTAGTAGTTTCAGAGTTACTTGTGGCACCTGGCTCCACAATAAAGTACGGGAATCTTGCTGCCTTCTGTCGTCATTTTAGTGCGATTCTGTCGCAGGACATTATGAGTTCAAATTAATGGTTATCTCCTCAGCCAAACGACTTGAGCTAAATAATAATTACATGAGGATGGGAGCACTTTTAATCAGCAAATAACATTTGCGACGCAAAGGTGAGAAAGTCAACACACAGTGGATAAATTAAACCAATAAATGATTATGAGTAGTACAGAGGACTCATGACTTTAAATACTCACGACAAAGTTTGTGATAATTTACTCATCCGCCAATTGTATTTATGATTCCTCATCATGGCTTTCAAACTGTAGTATCGAGAAGTGATCGGAAAAATAGGCTACTGTTTAAGACGCAAGAATATGAAGCCTTGATCAAAAGACCACACGATCAAAAGAATCGGATTTGAGTAAAGGTGTAGCAATAGTTCAGGCCATGCGCCGATTGGCTAAGGAAAAGAGATGTTATCCGCGAGTTAAGTGAGAACAAATCACGTGAGGAGAGCGTTTACCGTCGTAGCTAAAGATCTATTAGGGAATTATTCTTCACGTATTAACAGTTTTAAAAGCAGACTGATCCTAAAAGTAACAAATTTATTCCTCTGACAATGCAGTTGTGACGACAAGGCTATAAAAGGAGCAATAAAAAGTGCAGAATGTTTTATCCTGTAATTATCCAGCCAAATTTGCTACCTAATAATAATGCACTCAGCAGTCAGTAAATAATTATGTGGGCAAATTTTCGCATTCTATTTGACATTAATTTACAGATATTTATGCAGTTGAATTCCTCATATCTTTTCTGAGAACATATTTTAATGAGCATGTCATCAAATTTATAAAAAAAATATCAACGGTAGAAATAAAGCAAAAAAACTCCTTCCCTAGTGTGTCAAATTTAAACGTGATCTAGGATTTTGCAAATTCATTATTTATCGAAGCAGCTTTGCGTCCGTAAATATGTGTCGACGTTGTTAACCGAATTCATTTTAAGTGTCAACTGTGGCGGATCTTGTTTATTCTGACCGTCACCATGGTTCACACGTGACTAGCTACAGTCTGCGTGTGTTGCTCCGAATCCCCTACCGAGTCGATTAATGACCCTCCTGAAATCCACAAACTGGTCTCTCCTATGAACTGGCTCACCCTATACCGGCGTACCTAACCTTTCATGGAAACGCCTTCGTTATACAGGCCTTGTTTGTTCATGCCTACGATAAACAAATACTCATAAACAGTCAGGACTCATCAAACTCAAGACAGTTGACCGAATGCAACAATCTATCTTCTCCTTCGTTTTTGGGTGCTTGATGTCGGATCGGGTCATAACAACAACATTAGCAAAGTAGCCCAGATCCCGTTTATGGGTAGTGGGTTGAAGAAATTCCCTGATGCGGTGAGATACAGCAAACTATCAATTCAGTAGAGTAAGATGGGTTAACATGCACGTTCTCGTATGTACTCTGCACTTCATAGCAATGCCTACACATTCCTTCAATTTAAGGAGTCTGTGGCGAGCAGAGTTATCAATCTTGAGCGAACGCAGTGTGCAATAAATTGGTTGAGCTACTGGTTATCTGCATTTCTGCTCTACTTTCGGTCGGGTCGTGTCAACGTAGATTATCGACCCTGGTGTGGTTTCTAAAACCGCACCGGGGCCCACTACAAATTGGTGACCCCGACGCTACAAACGTGAGCAGCACGCAAACGCCGCTACTGACCCCGCTATTGAACACGTTTGGCCTTCTACAAGCAGAAAATCAACGTTTTGCCTCGATGGCCTATAAAACGCCTCTGAATCGATTCATCTAGCTCATTTTCGATGATTTTGTAAGCTCAAACCGACACCCGATTCGTTCTTGCGTGCTTTGCTACAGATATCAACTGATCCTCGCCTTGTCCTTACCCTCTGATCGACTCGACTCTTAATCATCGACCTCGTCCACCTCATGCAGCGAACGTACTATTAATTACACAACACCGTTGACTGACCTTTCAGTTGAAGAAAAGGTCCGTTGATTCAATTCGACTCGTTTTTCACGCCTACGTTCTCGCCTTCAAACACGTATCGACCTTCTACGACCACTCAATTGGCACTTTTGCGGTTTTATCTCTAACCCCATCACCTCCGGACGCCCCTTAACTTACTGACAAAACATTGAGTCTTAACACCTTTCAGCGACAATTATTCGACAATTCCTTTTACCAAGGGGGAGAACTGTGGCGAGAA
The DNA here is from genome assembly GCA_900604375.1 of Mesocestoides corti. Lineage (NCBI taxonomy): Eukaryota > Metazoa > Platyhelminthes > Cestoda > Cyclophyllidea > Mesocestoididae > Mesocestoides > Mesocestoides corti. The sequence continues at coordinate 229,627 of UXSR01005208.1, forward strand.
GAGTTATCAATCTTGAGCGAACGCAGTGTGCGGGCACAAGCGAACACAGTTCATTCGATTATTCGTCAATGAATTCCACGTAACTAGCTGCGTTCAGAGATCAATGCCTAGCAAAGCTATATAAACGCATCTGGTATCGTGTACACAGCAACACACTCCGCTACTGCTTTAATAAATTGGTTGAGCTACTCCTCATCTGCATTTCTGCTCTACTTTCGGTCGGGCCGTGTCAATGTAGATTGTCGGCCCTGGTGTGGTTTCTAAAACCGCACCGGGGCCCACTACAAATCTTTACCTCTTCTTATGTTTCCCGTGAAGGTAACAGAACATCTCCAAAATTTTAAGGAATGAATCTGCTTTATACAATATGTAGTTTTCTGAATGGGGTTATTTAACAGCATAAATTGCTTGCGCAACACCATTTCAACGACTGTTTTGGTTTATTGAGCCTGACTAGTCCTCACTAAATGCGGAAACACAATGAAGCAAAATGCACCAGGATTATTACGTAACCATAATGTCATCTCCAGTGTACGCCTTCAGTTTGACCATTTCGTTTAAGCTTAAGTTTTTTAGCATATTACTTTGATTTACTATACTTTAAGCCAAGCAGAGTTGAGTTAGTTAGATTGATAAGAAATGTGTGTTGTTAAAAAATACTGATCATACTGTACAATTATTTATAATCAATACTTAATACTACCAAGTCATCCAGAAGCAATATTGTCGGAAACGTCCGAATTTATTTAAGTTACTATTCATCTCATAAGAAGTGCAGTATCTGTTTAGATAAAAACCATTTATTAGACATCAATTAGCTTTGAATAATGAGATTTGGAGAGCGGTAAACTTTGAAGTTGAATTTTAGACGAGACAGAACACTAATACAGCATAGAACGTACACTATAGCTGTGGGGTCGACTAACTTGCTTTACCGCTAGCGATTCGGCAGTGGCAACCACACAATGGAGCGACATTGATGACTCCGGATCGGACCATCAGAAGTAGTGTTTATGTTAATTTACGCTAGTATGTTTACACTTTAAGACACTTTGTAGTTAAACGCTGAGAGGAAAGGCGATGATAATAAAATTAATTGACTGGCGGAGGTTTGTTTGTTTGGTGGCGATCATCACGTCCACGTGAGATGCATTCAAGATCGTTCACAAAGGCTCCTGGCGAGGTTAATTCGTAGGCTGGATGCCAATCTCTCTAATTTAAACTGGCATCTTGTCACACTAAAGTACTGAGTCTGCTGACTTCTACTTTCCTGGTTAGTTCATTGGCTTCGGGTAGATTTGAGAAACACATTGGGACCTCTTTATACCAACACATCACTCGTGTCAACGTTTTGGGCCTTGAATATTTAGTAGTACTCGCAGGTGATAAAGTCTGCCGTAACAGACATGCTTATCAAGTGTCGTTTTGCTGGTGGGAAAATGGCACATTCTTCCATGTCAAATCCGAAATATTTTGAAAATATCACAATAAATTGGGCTTAAACAAGAGCAGATTGCAACTATTTTAACATAATTTATGTCAAGACTTTACAAAATAGATTGCAACGCATTGAATTATTCAAATATACATGAAGAGACATTTAAAAACTTGCCAATTTTTTTAAGAAAAAATAAAGACTTAGGATGTCGCATTTAGGGAACTAAATTGTACACTTTACAATAAAAATAAGTACATGATTTAATAAAATGTCGTCATTGAACCCAAAACCCAATGTATCCACATTCTTCGGGTAAGTACTAAAGGCATAAAAGCGTTTTAAACGGAAAGCACAACGTTGTGGCCTAATTTTGGTCATTGATACTTTTGCAGATTTTATGATCGTTTGTTGAACTGAACAAGACCTTGAGAAAATGTAAATTTAGAAACGCTCTGCATAAAGAGTACAATTTTGCCCCTAAGTTCACCATTTGTCAATGTATATACTTTTAAATTTAGTGTTAAGCACATCAACTGATTCCTGCACGATTCATCTTTCCTTCGATATGTTTAAAAAAAAATTCGCGTAAGCGGCATTTCAGTATAACCCTAACGAAAAGTGACCACTACATTTGCAATTATCTTCTCAGTTGCGTAGTTTAATGCAGGGAAATCAGACAAGATAGGTCGTCTACAAACATTAAAGCTTAACTGTCCTAAAGCATATAATTTTTTTGTGAGCTAATGCAAGAATCCTTGGTTCGTTTGATTGTTTACTGTGAATGGCTTTCCATTAAGACCGCTAATCTACGATGACAAAAGACAATAAACCAACCCATGAGAATAATAAGAATGCAACAGATGAAGGTGCATCTTGTTTTTGTGGAAATATAGCTGCATGCAATGGGTTCATTAAGTCAGATAATTGGTGCCAGTATGTAGGCTGCCAAGTTGGAATTCGAGAGCCATAAGCCTCGGAAAACATGTGCTAGAAGTGGATGATGTTACCTGCACAGGGCTTTTGGCACCCTTCATATTCTTATCTTCGTGTATCTAAAGAAAAATTAACTATCACTACTGGTCATCAAACTGTGCTAGTGCTCCTCCTGTATCTAACGATTTTCATTTTCTACGTCTGTTAAAAATTTATGCTCAAATTCAAGGTCAAGCCTTTTTGATAGTCAGTTGGTTGAGTGCATTGTGAAAGGGCTGCAGGTAACTAACATTTTCACGAATCTTAAATAATGGCCCTCACAAGAGACGTATTCATGAACGTCGTAAGGTTTGAAAACAATTTTTTATCTGCATTGGCTAGGCCTAAATTAACAATTGGCCGAAGTGCAGTTTAAAGCGTCCAAATTCGTTGATAAGACCCGAGTGACATTAATTGTAGTCAAAATTTGTTCTTCTCAAAGAATGAAACCACGCTAATTGTGGGATACTAAGACGATTGCATCTACGACATTAACTATCAGTTTACAAATGCAACTTTCAATAAATAATGACCTTACAGCTTACGAAAAGGAAACTAGTCCCTTGGATTTGGGTGCCCCACTAAAAATTGACTTAAAAGTGGTACTGAAGTGGACGGGTAATTGATAGGTTAGAAGAGGGTGATTATCATACCACAATTAAGCTATCCTTAATACACTCGACCGTGTCTTATGATAATTATAACTTCGAAACCATTTGTAATTTACCACAGTTTACTTCTTGAATTATAAAATGAAATTAAAGGGCACTACTGAACTCAAACACAGCCTCAGTAACAGTGATTCCATGTAGGCAATGCCTCTATCAATGACAATGATTTAAATCAGCCCAAGCTTTCCCAATGCTTGAAATGATTTAAAACATGTGTATTCGTAATCAATAATTATTAATGAACTACCATAATTGCGGTAAATTTTTCAGTTTTCATTGAAAAGTGCAAGTTGTAAGTTCATACCGCTTCGGGCTTTTAACCAATTTACCCTTATCTTATAAGTCCGAATGCAAACTCTTAGCAGCCTGTAAGTGGCCTATAATAAGCTGACAAATCATTCTACTCTGATTGATGTTTATATTAAATATTTAGGCAAACACGATTAAAATCCCAATTGAAGAAATTAATTGAGTGTTTCGGTTTAAGATATTTTCTATCCTTTGTGTTCATTTTACATTTTAGTTGCAGGTCCAACTAAAAACAGCCCATTGAATAAAAAATTCGGACTTAGCTGGTGGCGCAAGTATAATTGAACTATGATGACAAAATCAGAACCTGATTTTATTTCAATTAGCGGTGTGCTTGGTGACTTGCTAGTATTTACAGCAACTTCAACCAGTGCTACTCCTGCTTTAATATCATATCGTCATGTGTGCAGTGACGCCTTGATTAAACCTTATAATTCCAAGTGCCTTCGCTTTAACATGTCATACACCCCTCGAGTCTTTTGAACTATGCACACGTTAGAAATACTTTCGTTGCTTACATTTGTTAAACATTTGCAAGATTTTCCTTGAACAAGAGTCCTTATTTTGCAATTTGTTCAAACTAGTGGCGGCGTTTATCCAGTGGCATGGTTTGGATTCGACTGTTTTCATGAGTGGTCTAACTTTTACCAAAGAACTGTGGTGTGTACAAGGAATATACAATTAAATTGTGCAATAAGTAGAAGAGAATTTATTGTGCTAACAAATATCTATTTGTTCATTTAGAATTTCAGGACCTGCTGAAACTTTTAGCATTTTAATCGATTGCTCCTCGTGTTCTGTGTTCTGGTAGAAAATCCTCTGCCGTTGTTCCTGAATCTGTCTGCGGTAATCACGAGATCGCAGGCACTCGGTTCGTCGGCTGCCAAGCACTCTGTTCATTTTACACGGCCTGCCAAAGCACCTGGCTAAAAAATGTAAGAAAGAACATTGCAACTTATTATCTCCCGAAAACTCAAGCATATTCAGGCAAAAGTACTTTTGTTCGGTAAAACAAGCGACACAACTGGGTTAAGGTAATTTGTTTACTAAAATTAAAAATTTGACTTAAACGAATCACTGGACAAAATTGGCGAGAAGTGTTCCTGGATCGCAACAGAAAACTGCTGAAATCATTGTTGCAGTCTTGAATTGTAGCCTTTCTAGTATACTTTGTAGAGTACCATTTACTGCAAACTCCATAATTCTGACTATGACACGCTTGTAACACTGCATTTATTTCCCAAGTTTTAATTCTCTTTTCTTGTTGAGCAAAGTATACAGACTGCGCCATCAAACAGCCGTCAAACAGAAGTCCTAGTGGCTTTTTTGCTATGCAACGCCAACAAATTGTGATTAGTTGTTGTCCGAGAATTTCAAAAAACATTCTAACTGTATGCTAAGTTAATCTTAGCTGTTAAGGGTCGTATTAGTCCCAGTTTACTGTTCACATTCAACTAGACGTGGACTTTTTGGTTTTAACGAAAAAGTGGTCTGCAAATGGTCAAAAATTTTTTCATACATTAATTTAGTTGCGACACTGCATTTTTTTATTTTCTAAACTATAAATAACTTGAAGTAGACAGCCATTTAGGGCACAGTTGGTTAATTTTTGAAGTGGGTTTGGAAAGCAACAAATAGGTGGGAAATCAGGCGACCAATTATAGGAGATGCTGAAAATATTGATCAATAAATAGCCCTTTAGAAATCGGAAGACCTTGGAAAATATTCAAACAAAAATGTAACCATCTGTTAAAATATAAAATCACATTGTGTGCATCACGTTTATTTGACCTTACATGTGCATTCTTATTCTTTAAACACATTTACTTTTGCAGGTTGCATAAAAATGCCATACTTATTTGCTGACTTCAAAATTTCCTTTTATTGCTTTCCATTCACATGGTTCAAAATTGCGACGTTATTAGCCTATTTAACTTACCCTTCATGATTAACAAGCGGAAAGCTCGCCTGAACTTTTTTGACATTGCATTGTAAAGAATTGGATTGACGGTGGAATTGAGATACGCCATTGTTTTCACAAACAGTGTAAACCAATAATCAATGCGTTTCTCTTTTGCAAAACTGTTGTACACCACCCACGTTCGGTATGGAAACCAGAAGACGGCAAATAATACGACAACTGCCATCAACATCTTCACCACCTACATTCAAATGTATGCAGGGGAATGCATTAAAATTTTATTTGCTTATATTCTGTACGGAGCTCAGCCATAGACTAGTTTACTTATGTTTAATATTTTCAAAGGCATACACTTTTATGTATGTGGCACGGGGCGGCTGTCAGTACACTACAGGTAGATGTTGCAGCTAATAAAATGATTTGCAACGAAATGTAGATTGTTTACACTGATATTTGACTCGGTATTCCTGGGCAAATGTTTTTTTTTGTCTCATAAATAACGCAAATTTTAATTAATGCATTTGTGTTCAGAACCACAAAGGAACTTTCTTAAGGCGATGAAACATTATTTATGAAAGTTTTAGACTGCTTTTGGGGAATAAAAGACTCCTTTTCTGTAGTCATAGTTGCTTAAAAGCATGCACAAATGGAATTTAGTCACACGTTTTAGTTTTGAATTAACGTTAAATTGATTTGCTACCTGATTTCCATGGCCAGCATTTACTTTTCACTTCAACAATGGTTTTAATGAGCTATAAACGAATAAAAAACAACCCAAAATAATAAGCACTATAAATGGTTTCCTTTTACCATCTCCTTCTGCATATAATCATATGCAATGCTGCCTGAGCCTAGTAACGCCAAATCTCCAGGCTTTTAATTGCTAATTATATTACGTTTAATCTTGTTACTAAAATCAAACAACTTCAACATTTGTTTTTAATGTAAATTACGTTATACAATGTCCTAGGCTATTTTTTCCTTTAAGTTTATTCATCCAAATAGAAATTATTTACGGTTTGAATTATTCTTACTAATGTTCTCTAAATTAAACAACCTAGCAGTCCATTTCGCCATCAGTTTTCATTAAGTAGTTATCGGTGTTAGATAGAAAGCCTTGGTCATTAAACAATATAGATAACTTTAGGAGGGCAAGTAAACATGAAGTCAAAATAAAAACCAAAGCGTGTTTTCTTTATACCTGCTTCCTCGACCGGAATTCACGGTATCTCACACGTTCCAAATGTCTGCCGGCGTCTTCATCCCAGGTCTTTGTTCCATGAAGTCCTCCACGTCCAACAGTGTTTCCAATTTTACATGAATTACTAGGACTTATTCTCATCCAAACTGGTTTTTGGAAATTAAATAATCGCATTGCAATTTGCGTGTACATGACGAATATTAGCCCCAAGGGAAGTGTATAGTAAAGAACAAAGTCCAGCAGATAAACGGTGGAATATCGCACCCTCGAAAACTTATACGTACAGGTTTGGTAGGTTCCATAGACATACTCAACTGCGTACGTGTCAATTGTGAACAGCCACACACAGTTGTAGGCTGCACAGAATATCCAGACACCTGCGATGATCTTGAGGGCTCTGCTTACAGTGCAAAGAGTGTGGGCACGAATCGGATGGCAGATTGCTACCCACCGTTCTACCGAAAACGCGGCCATTGACAAAGCCGAAACGTCAACACAGAAGTATTGCATGGCCACAACCAGTCGACAAGCATGAGAGCCAAGTGTCCACTGTCCAATCATTATATAAAGTTCCCAGATAAACGGCGCAGTGGCATGAAGAAGGAAAAGCAAATCACTGAAAGAAAGGGATACAAGGTAGCAGTTTGTTGGACTTCGCATCTTGGGAGACCAAATAATTACCGTTATTACCAGCAAGTTGCCGAGCAGGCCCACCATTAGAATTATCGTTGCGGTAATCGTGCCTAAAACCCTGTATGGAAGACTGTAATAAATTGCGGGACGAAGGTATGACATATTGAAGGGGGTGGATGTGCTGTTTAGGAACGGCGATAAATTAGATATGTTGTGATCCATTTTGAACAAATAAAATTGTGAGCATCTACGTTTTATCTTAGAAGTGGCAGTGACAATTACTGAGCAACAGAACGTTGATTGGTCGAAATACTTTTTGCTGTGATTGGTTGTTTAATTGCATGAACGAGGCACTGCAAATCTGCCCTCTTTTGCACAGGCTGTCTCAATTTTGTTATACAGAATTATCTCATTCAATAAACGCAACATTTGTCAAATCGTGTTTAAAATTTCTCGAGTTATATTTGGTATTTTTAAACACTAACAAGATCTTGCCAAACTTTTTTTGTTTAACTGTGCTAGATTTCTAAGCAAATGTCCAGTTGCATCCCTTATTACTCCGCCATGAATATTCCTTATATTAAACTCTCTGTCATCAAGTGTTTGTTGTTGGTAACCGGAGTAAATGATGAATAACTCGAGATCAGATCTGCCAACCACTCGTTTTTGATAAGCCATCTCCTATTGTCTGTGGGCATTTGGAGTCAGTTCCAATGAACCCTGGATGTTAAACAATTTGCCCTTCTTTACAAGAAATAATTTTTTGCTTACTTTATGCAAAGTCGTGGGAAACACAGTCTTGGAAAATGGAATTTAACGTTACAGTGCAAATTGATTTTTTTTCTCAATTTTGTCGGAAACATTTCATTTGCTACTAATTAAGCAGACAAACATAGTTTTTCCAGATTCCCGAGTATTCACCATGAACTAAGATGGGTGACCTAAGCACCAGAAATAACCGGGAAAGCCCGTGGAGATGATCGAATTTATATGAACAAATTTGGCCAAGTACGACCTCGTATAGAGCGAGACTTGTGAACATTATTTTGGTTAAAGCTTAGTCTCTGTGCCTATATCTGTTGTCTATCCGTGTATTTTGACGTTTTTTAAGTAATAAAACTTGTAGTAGCTTGGTCTTAGCACTACCTTACAACCCTCTGATTAACAGCCCAAGACTTCTCGAGTAGAGTGGAGAAGAGGCGAGAGCGGACACGACCGGCTTATTGATGTCAAAACAACCAAGTGACTTTGTCTGCGTATGAGTACGCGTGCGTAACAGACGAATGCTGACAAAAATCAATAACAAAA